>JAABOM020003304.1:0-20510 GCA_011800125.2 Solanum clarkiae
TGAGATGAGGGTTCCCAGGAAACAGCCTCTCTACTTTTATGGTAGTGGTAAGGTCTGCGTACATTCTACCCTCCCCAACTCCACTTGTGGGATTTTACTGGGTATGTTGTTGTTGTATTAAAAGACTCTTCTTTAGACAAAATCATCTTTTTGCTATTTTTCTTAACTAGTTTTTTTGGGGTATTTTGTTAATTTTCACTTTTCTTTTCTATATTCGAAATTTGGGGTTATGACTTTAAATTATGCATTATTAAATTACTTCTGAATATCATTTTCATTTTCTCTTTAGGTAGAGGATCGGTTCACCTATAGGTGAATTAGGATAGGTGTGATCATAACCTTTAAAATTTTGGATCATACATAAGTGATTTTTCCTTATAACTAAAGACGTTTTCTTTGGAATATGTTTAAGAAAATAAACTCTGAAAAATAGTGTTTTTCCTAGAAAACATCACCCTTCATACTAAAACTTATGAAAAGAATAAAGGAAAAAAAAAGTATACAATTATCTTGACTTAAGAAAGAAAAAAATTTATTAAATAGGTCAAATAAAATCTATTTATAGGGAAAACAATTATTTGATCCATTAGTAATACGTATATTCCAATTCTGACCCCTATATAATTTGATTAAGCATTATAGTCTTGAATTAGTATAAACATGTGAGTTGAATATCTCAAGTTAATGGAAATTAAAAAATAAAAAATAGAATTATTAAATAAAGCAAACAATAATAATACAGAGAAAAAAAATATGATTCGATGATAAATGCTTAAATGGTCATTTATCTATTTTCTTCGTCTTTTTCTTGCTTCGACATCTTGGGTTAATATTCTCAAATAAGTTATAACCGTAATACTTTCAATTCTTTTAGTGGAACTAAGATCTCATATGATTTCTTACAACTATACATAATTAATTTTTAAAAAAATCAAAATCAAATACGGATAAGAAAGATAAGAGCACAACAAATTGATTGACCATGTTGATGATCAATCATGACATTTTTAATTGGTAATCATAAAAAAAAATAACTCCTCAAAAAAGTCAAAAATTTAATTAAAGCATAGATGTTAGTCAATATCGATAACGTTCTTATTAATGGAGATTATCCTTTCATAAAATAATCTTAGCTTTTATTCTTATTTTTTAAATTTTTTTTATATTTAAAATAAATTATTTTATTAATTTTTCAACTTTCATTAGTTTGAAAAATCAAATTACATACTTTTGTTAATTGAAGGATAATTATACTCCGTCAAATTATATATGGGCTAAAATTGAATAAATATATAACAAAAGAACTAAATTGCTATTTAAACATATTCATGGCTATTGTAAATACTATATAACGCTCACCAAAAAAGTTAATCGTTCCACCATTTAATTCATAGTTTTACAAAGCAAATTATTTTTTCCATCTCCTTTTCTCAAACTGTTGAAGGAAATAATTCAGTGACACTATTTGTTGTGGGTATGATGAAAGAAATTCTTGTGATGCTAGTTGATCATTGAAAAGAGAATATTACTGAAATAGTTGATTTGTTGAAGTCCTATAACTATAAAGGTGACATCTCTTTGTTGAACTTATAATTTTGGTTCTTTGATATAAATAAGTTTTGTGTGATTTTGTTTTTTCAAAAACAATTTGTATATCAAAGCTGGTTTCGTAAAAGGGAGGAAAAAGTAAACACCTAAATTGATTTTCAGGAATTACATAATAGATTTAGATTTATGTTTTTTGAAATCACATGCAACGCACGCGTTCCACAACTAGTATTATATTAAAAGCGTGAACATCCTTAGAAATGTTGTTTGATTTGCCCTTCATTAAAAGATTCTTCTTTAGACAAAATCATCTTTTTGCTATTTTTATTAACTAGTTTTTTTAGTGTATTTTGTTTCTTTCCACTTTTCTTTTCTATATTTGAAATTTGGAGTTACGACTTTAAATTATGCATTATTAAATTACTTCTGCATATCATTTTCATTTTCTATTTAAGTAGAGGATTGGTTCACCTATAGGTGAATTAGGATAGGTGTGATCAAAACCTTTAAAATTTTGGATCATACATAAGTGATTTTTCCTTATTACTAAAAACATTCCCTTTGGAATATGTTTAAGAAAATAAACATTGAAAAATAGTGTTTTTCCTAGAAAACATCGCCCCTTCACACTAAACTCGTGAAAGGCAAAAAAAAAAAAAAATAGACAAATGTATATAATTGTCTTGACTTAAGAAAGAAAAAAAATTATGAAATAGATCAAATAAAATCCATTTATAAGGAAAACAACTATTTTGATCCTTCAGTAATACGTATATTCTAATTTAGACCCCTATATAATTTGGTTAAGCATTATAGCCTTGAATTAGTATAAACATACAAGTTTAACATCTGAAATTAATGGAAATTAATAAATAATAGAATTATTAAATAAAGTAAAAAATAATAATACAGAGAAGAAAAATAAAAATATGATTCGATGATAAATGCTTAAATGGTCAATTATCAATTTTCTTCATCTTTTTCTTTCTTCGAAATCTTGGATTAATCATAATATTTTCAATTCTTCTGGTGGAACAAATCTCTCCTATGATTTCTTATATCTATACATACATAATTAAAAAAAACTCAAAATCAACTGCAGATAAGAAAGATAAGAGCACAACAAATTGGTTAACCATGTTGATGATCAATCATGACATTTTTAATTGCTAATTATAAAAACAAAATCCTCAAAAAAGCCAAAAACTCAATTATAGCATGGTAGGCAGTTCAAAATTAGATCTCGAAGAAAAAAAACAAATGGCCATATAAGAAACTTTGTAGACAATGCTCAAAGACTTGGCAAATACGTACAACACACGTGGACTAAATCTAGTATATATATACGTTTTTTGAACCACTTTAATTAGGATTTTCATTGGATGGGATGAGTCCATATCATTGTCGTGAGATTATCCTTGAACAAAATAATCTTAGCTTTTATTTATGTTTTTAAAAATAATTTTTCTATATTTATAATAAATTATTTTATTAATTTTTCGACTTCCAATTAAAATCAAAATTACATACTTTTGTTAATTGAAGGTTAATTATACTCCATCAAATTATATATGGGCTAAAGTTGAATAAATATATATTAGAAGAACTAAATTGCTATTTAAATATATTCATTGGCTATTGTAAGTATTATATAACGCCCACCAAAAGGGTTAAGAGCTCCACTGCTTAATTCATTCTTTTACAAAGAAAATTATTTTTTGCATCTCCTTTTCTCAAACTATTGGAGGAAATAATTTAATGGCATTTGCTTGTTATGGTATGATGGAAGAAATTCATGTGATGCTAGTTGATCATTGTAAAGAGAATGTTACTGAAATGCTTGATTTGCTGAAGTCCTAAAACTATAAAGTTAACATCTCTTTGTTGAACTTATAATTGTAGTCCTTTGATATCAATAAGTTTTGCGTGATTTTTTTTTCAAAAAAACTTAATCGATACCTTGTGTGATTTTAGTATTGATCTTTTTTAAAATTCATTCATCTTTTGTTTAGTAAATCTTGAATTTCTATTTTTTTTCTTGTTGTTATAACGTTATTTCTATACTTGCTTATGTGATTGTACTGATCAGTAAATGAATTATGGTGTTTATAAAGAACCAAATTAGATTCTTTATTTTTTGTTCTTGATATATGTTTGCCACACACTTGATTTGTCACGCTCTGGGAGGGTACCTAGACATAACTGACACTCGGAGACTATTGCTAGCCCCCAAGCGGACCACCTAGTCTCATCGCCTTTATTCAATCAGTTCATTCAACGGAAGATAACAAAGAACTAACAATTTATAAGTGGGCTACAACTATCAACATAGTCAATCATAAATGAAATGCGAGAAAAAGGGACAATCTCAATGTAAAGAAAGGGAACGGGAAAAGAAACCCAACATCAGCCATCATCAATCTATATCTATGAAGCCTCTATAACTATCATCTAAAAAGGTACCATGACAAGTCATGGCTACCAAAGTCCAATAAAAGAACTCAAAAGAAAAATGGAAGCAAGTAAAGTGAAGATGTCCTCCTGGAGGCAGAGGAGGACTCACCAAGTCTGGATCAAGGAGCTCTAGACCTCAATAATTCACCTGCTGAAATCCTCTGTCTATAGAATTTGCACCATAAAATGATGCAGCGCCAAAAGGCGTTAATACGTGAAATGTACTGTATATAAAATGGGCTAAAGTAAATAGTATACAATATCATCTGCTCATCAATCACTCATCCTCAACTCAGAGTAGGAAATAGGACTCTATCACCTCACTATCCATCAAGATATCAAACAGTGACATCAACTTCAGAGTACTATCATCATGTAGCCTATCTAGGAGTTTCTATAACTGACAACCACTACCTATGAGCCGGTGATGATATAACGAAGAGATGTCCTTGCCACATCCATCCAGTACCTTGCCGAGGTACTGGATGAGTTTGTTGGGGATCCCAAAAGAAGTCTACCAAGCCCTCTGCGGGGCAAAGGAAACATCGACTTTCACGGTCCAATCCTCTACTACGCTGGCCACGTAGTTAATGAGTGTGAGTAGGACTCATTCTTACCCATTTCGATGCTAATACTCCTCCCCGGACTCAACATGCTCATAACTCTATTAATACATTAAGGATTTCCATCACTCAGCCCCTACGGGCGAGAACACTCAGCTCATCTCATCATCTATCACCTCAAAGAGTAAGATTATTCCTTGAAAACTAAGGTTCGGTCTAATTAGTTTCTAAGAACACTAATTCAATTAGTTTCAGTCATCAACACCCTTATCTCGGGACTCAAACTCCAACAATCTATACATTCAAACAATCAAGGCTCTAGACATTACCCTTAAGTTCATTCTTGAAGTATTAAACAAGGGGAATCATGCAATTTAGGTATATAATCACACAATAATGTATATAAACAGTGAATAAAAGTATGATGATCATCGATTTGAGAATAATATGTAGAAAACTAAGATAATATTCAAGCAATAAAGATAATGCTCAAAAAATTCTTCAAAAATCACTACTCAAGACCCATTAACTATGAATTGTCAACGTACACATGTATTGGCGCACATAGAAGAATAATTCCATGCTTTGGGTAGCCTTTACATTCTTGGAGTGAAGAATCACCGAGTCGTCTTCAAAGAATTGAGACCTCACTCGAAACCCTCAACCCTTTTTTCTTCTCTTCTCTCAGAAAGCACATTTAAACTTAAGAAAATACGGGTTCTTGAAACCCTTTCATGCGAATTTAGGCTTAAAAATACATTTTGGGACTTAAAAATTGGTTGAAATTGGCGAAAATATCCTTCTCGAAATTTAAAAGAAAAAGTTTAAAATATGTATATTGGTCCGCGATGCACTACGGGCGCGGACCAGTGTATTTTTACGATTTTTGACAAATTTCAATTCATGTAGAAATTCTTTAAAAAAGCTAAAGTGTCATTCCATGCCCCCGCGTCGTCATGCTAGGGGCGTGGACAAATATTGTCCCGACATTAATTAGCGAAAATTATTTTTCGCTCCGGCTGCTCTTAAATTGGGTCGAGACTATTTTCTGATTCAATTTTTCATGTTGATCGCAAATTCGATCTCGGGCTTTCCATCAGAGCTTTAGAAGATGCGTTATGCGCATGATTACATTTTAGGGGCATTTTGGTAATTTCAGGGATGTTACATGATTAGCTTCTACAATAAAGATGTACATGATTACTCAAAATTGGATCGTTAATTTTATGTTAATATTTGTGTCATTTCAATTTTATCATATGCTCTTGAAGTGTTACAATTTGCATAATTTTTAATTATTTAATCAACTTACATATATGTTCTACAGTTGATCTATTTGTAGAACAGTTCTTTATTAATTAGCCGAATGACACTAAATCAGAGAAAAATATTAATCAAATGTAACACCCCCTAAAATTTTCTATCTGATTTGGATGATTATGTGCATATGCTATTGAGATGATGCTGAGAAAATCTGAAAAAAACTGCAGATGCCGTTTATGAGAGGGGTTATGAGTCGTAGGAAGGTTTACGACTCGTAAATCGGGTTTCATAGAAACTTCTAGTGAATTCAAGTTTCAAGGACTCCAGAGTACGAGATAGGCTATGACTCATAGACCACAATACGAGTAACAGGGGAGGCCTTCATGACAAATTCCAGTGAAGATCAATTTCTAATCATATGGGTCGTGAGAGCTAGTTACAACTCGTAGAGAGGACTACGAGTCATAGTCGGGGTCTCATAGGCCCTATCGCCAAATTTTAAGAGGAACAATCTTTTCTTTTCCAATTCTTTTTAATGAAACCCCATGCATTATAGACCTTGTGTAAAGCCTTGGAATAAACCCTAAGGTGACACATTCTTTATTCCACACCTTAAGAGTTTTGAGAGCATTGGAGGAGGAGGAAGGAGCTAAGGTTTCTACCCAAGAGCAAGAGTTGGTTGAGTTTTCATTATTTCTTCGATCCCCAGGTATGGAAGATTTACCAAAGTTTGAAATCTTTCCTTCACATACCCCTTCATCTTCTTGAGTCAATATTTTGGAGAAAAGAGTTGAGGTTTTGAGAAAACTTTACCATTTTAATATTGAAATCCTTGTATCTATCTCGAGGTCTTGTTATACTACATAAGGTAATCTCTTGCATTACAGGGGTATTCTAACATGAGATTTGGACATGTGTTTTCATCGTTGATAGTATAAGCACTAAACTACATGTCTTTATGAAAATCTTATGCATAAATTGAGCATGTTGAATTGAGTAAATTGAGCATGTGGAGTTGAGTAACTTGAGTATATCGAGTTGAATAGATTAAGGATGTTGAGTCAAATGAGTAGAGCATAATTGACCATGAGGGACTTTTGTATTGAGTTGCATATATTTCCATACATGACATCTTGCTTGCATTACATGATGGGTTAATTGAATGAGTCTAAATGATCATTTCGGTCTATGTCGAGTCGATTGATTGCATTGATTGATTGAGTTTTTGAACATTGAGATGAGATGAGATACCCCAAAGGAGTTGAGTTTGAGTTCTTGATTGAGCATAGCGTTATGAGTTGATGATGAATTAATGATGAGTTGACTGATGAGTTGAGCATGTTTTAGTCTCGGGAGGAGTATTGAGTACCAAGTGGGGAGCAAGTGTATGTATCTAAATCAGTGAGTGAGCATTTATATACCTACTCAATTCCATAGAACTATGTTGTCAGCATAGGATAGTCATTACAACTAGTCTGGAGGCTCTTGTCCTGCAAGTGGACGCTTATTATGGATCCAAGAGAGAGAGTTGATCGCCCTTTTCCGTGGCAAGTTATGGGCAGATGTGGCAACAACGTCAGATCATTTCACATCACCATGAAATAATGGTGGAATGGAGAGTCGGTTAGAGAAACTCCAAAGCAATAATGATTGAGCATGATATTTTCAAACTGGGTTTATTTCTATTGAGCCTATCGTACCGAGTATCTTTTAACATGATTTACTTGAAACTTGCATAAATTGATTTGAGCATGAGTTGTTGAGTCGAGGAGAGTGAGTTTATCTTTACTTTTCTTGAGCTATTTTACATACTAGTATATTCCATCTACTGATATCCATTTTGGACCTGCATCATTTAATGATGCAGATACAACAGAGGACTTCAGCACACACATCGCTGAGGCCCGGATTTGGTACATTCTCGAGTTGATGAGCCCTCCTAGCTTTCTGGAGATGCCTTTCTATCTTCTTATTAGTGTTGAGTATTGTATTTCTTTGATTAGGTGTACATGGCCTGTCATGACATCATCTAGATTGCTGAGTAGAGGATCCATAGACTATGAGCATAGAGTATGGAGTTGATGAATCTAAACCTATTTCATGATATATCAGAGATATGCATTTAATCTTCACATGAGGTTCCTTTTTGATTGAGTAATATTCTTCTGCGTTTGAGTATGATATGACGATGAAGCCAAGTGGTTTGCTCGGGGGCTAGCAATAGTTTCTGAGTGCTGGCCACGCCAACGGTACCCTCCCGGGCCGTGACATTAAATCTATCAAAAAAATAATTTTTGAAGATTTAGATCTTTGAATTTTATAAGTCTATCTATCATCTTTTGTATAAAAAAAATTAGGGTGGAGGAGTCGCACAAATTATAGCAATGGAGGGGGAATAGAAAGAGTAAAATAAGAATGAATTTGACTATCATTATTATTGATCTTGAGATAACCTTTTGTTGGATGTAGACAATAAAAGGTTTCAACACTTTTATTTGATGTCACGCCCAGGAGGATACCCTAGAAATAGTCGGCACTTAGAGACTATTGTTAGTCTTAAGCGAACCACTTGGCCTCATCACATTCATTCAATCAACATTTAACAAAATTCGCGAAAGACTAATGAGAATAAACAAGTGGGCAGTCTCAATATATAATATTCAAGTCAAGTCAATAAGACTAGTATGAAGGAAACTAGCCCAAAAGTAAATATCCAAAATAACAACCCCAAATCTAGTCTATGAAGCCTCTATCTAAACTATTTGGATAGTACTATGACAGACCATGCCTACCTAAATTAAAGGAAATAAAGTACTAACTCAAGCTAGATTAAATTTAAATGAGTATCCCCCGGAAGCAGAGGAGGACTCACCAATCAGCTGGATGTGATTAGATCCTCAAGGTTGCGCCTGCTGATGATCTCTAATACCTGTCTCTATATCATTAAAATATGCAGGTCCAAATGGACATCACTACATAGAATGCACGAGTATATAAAATAGTTGAGTGAAATAGATATAGGTGGAATTACAATAAATCATGAATGCTCAATCAAGATGTCAAATGTCTATCTAAAACAAGAATAAGGAGTAGACAATGACCAATCAATGTAATCCAAGTCAATCCAATCTAATCAGAGTACTATCAGTATGGAACCTATCTGGGAGTTTTTCTTATCTGACAACAACCACTTATGAGCCAGTGATCGTATAACAATCTTGTTAATGATGCCACAACTGTTCAATACTTTCTAGGGTAAAGATTGAATCGATCCATAAGGGAACTAACCAATCAAGTCCTCTATTATTTCAAGGACCTATCAAGAGGGACATCCGACTTAACGATTTCAATCCTCTCCTACATTTGACGACGTAGTTATTGAGTTCAAGTTGGACTTACTCTTACTCAATTAGGTACTTGATACTCTTCCCAAGACTCAATGCTCATAAGATAGTCATTCTTAATCATCTGGCCCCATTGGATATTTGTTAACTCAATTCATTACATCAACTATTAATTCTTTGATTTGGAACATTCTTTTAAGATTAGCTCATGACTCATCAAGACTCTCTATAATGCATCATTCCAACTTGTAATATTCAAAAAACCAAAGTAAGGTTAAAGCATTTAGGGATTCTATATACACTTTAGGTTCAAATTATACTCATGCATACCATTTAAGTGTAATATGTAAAAATAACAAGAATTCATTCTAGGGTTCATGTAGAGAAGAAAAATAATCTATTCCAAATATTTAATTCATAAAAACTTTAATTCATGAAAGATTATATGGCAATACATTAGGATTTTAAGAAAAATCTTCGAGAAACATTCATTGGAGACTCAACGCACTCACAACTCCATCAATTTGGGGTATGGGGCAATTGGAAGAACATAATCCATGTTTTAGGAAGCCTTACATAACTGAAAGTTTTGAATCTTGAAACAACTTGGGAGAATTCATAGTATTTATCTTCAAACCTAGCCTTTGTCTCCCTTGAGACCTTGCTCTAAGTTTGATGGAGTGTTTTAGCATAAAAAGGATCAACTGGCATGTTTAGGGCTTTATTTAGGTATAAAAAAGTCAGGTTTAGGCTTTGGAAGGGTGGAAAAAGATTAAAATAACCTTTCTTAAAATTTCATCAACATCCTCTATGGATCATAGAAACTTCTATGGCCTATAGGGAGCCTTTCATAAAATTTTGGACAAATTTCGGTGTCTCTAGATCAATTCCACGAGCCCAATCTATGACCTATAGAAGTTTCTACGACCCATAGATTGGTCCGTAAAATCTGGGATCAAAAAATTAATTTTCAGGACTTTTTATCCATGAGTTAGCAGACGGACCATACTTTAATCCATGGCCATTAATAGATTTCGTAGGTACACTCTGCCTCTGGCAGTCTCCAGATAAACGACCATAACTTTTGACTCCGAACTCCAAATGATGTGAAATCGATTGCGTAGGAAAGCTAATGCAAAGATCTTTCATTTGGTAAGTCATAGGCCACCTAATTCTTTGTGTAACAAAAGGTATGATCATTTAAATGTGATCTTTGTATAATCTAACGTTAAAAACATAATTTATAGGAAGGTTTTTGAACTCGGCTAAGTACTAGAGGTCCCTTATAATGCTAATCCACTTCCCATATATAAGAATGAGTCTTAAAATATAGGTTCATGTAAGAATAGCACTATGGGGTGTCACATATTATTCTTAGTTGAAAGAAATTAAAAAAAAATCATCTGGCACCGAAGGGAGGGAGTCTCTAACAAGATTGTCGGAGCAAAAGTATTTTTTTAGCTGTTAGTTTTATTGGGAGTCCTTTATGTTTATAGTTATCTATTTTCAATGTATATTTTCATAATAAACTGGATTTGATTATATATATATTTTTCTATGATGATGTACTCACTGATTTTTGATAGAAAATAATGTTACCATTGTTGTTTCAATATTGTTATAGATAAAAACAAATTTCAATATTTGCCTAGTTACCAATCTAATTATGGATGTTACATCTTTATTTCCTCCTCTGCTTGATTTTAGCAACAATAAGTTATGTACGTGGAATTTCAATAAATAATATCATATGATGTCAAGTACAAAGTCAATAGGATACTTATTTTTTTTGTTTATTGTCATGCTTTTATAGAATTTTATGAAATTAAAATTCAACCATTAAGTCGACTAACAAATTTTAAAATGTGCAAGCGCAATCTAACAATAATGAATTTCAATTTTTTTACAATTTACTCTCTTTCATTCATACTAAAGTCACTAGCAAGAACAATCATAAATTAAAGTTGTCATTTCATGAATAAAACTTAACTTGGGAATGTATTAAATCATCAAACAAGACAGGAAGAAAATAGTGTCCCCATCTTTCACTAATTTAATAAGATAATTGAAGTTTTATTTATCTCAACTTCAATGAAATACAAATAGAACAATACAAGCCACGTAGAAGAAGATAGCCCAAATCATCATAAACCAAAACTACATTTTCATAGGATTTATAACATTAAAAACTTTTCCATATCAAAATTGGTTTTATAAAGGGGGGAGGGGGTGGGGGGAACTAAGCACCTAAATTGATTTTCAAGAATTACATAATAGAGTTAGATTTATATTTCTTGAAATCATGTGCAACACATGTGTTCTACAACTAGTACTATATTAAAAGCATGAAAACCCTTAGAAATATTGTTTGAATTTTTTACCCTTCATTAAAAACTTTTCTTTAGACAAAATCATCTTTTTGCTATTTTTCTTAACTAGGTTTTTTGGTGTATTTTGTTACTTTTTCACTTTTCTTTTCTACATTTGAAATTTAGGGTTACGACTTTAAATTATGAATTATTAAATTTACTTCTGTACATCATTTTCATTTTCTCTTTAGGCAGAGGATCGCTTCACCTATAGGTGAATTAGGATAGGTGTGATCATAACCTTTAAAATTTTGGATCATACATAAGTGATATTTCCTTATAATTAAAAACGTTTTCTTAGAATATGTTTAGGAAAACAAACACTGAAAAATAGTTTTTTCCTAGAAAACATCGCCCCTTCATACTAAACTCGTGAAAGGAAAAAAAAAAGAAGATAAAAGTATACAATTGTCTTGACTTAAGAAAGAAAAAAATTGTTAAATAGGTCAAATAAAATCTATTTATAGGGAAAACAACTATTTTGATCCTTCACTTATACGTATATTCCAATTTTGACCCCTATATAATTTGATTAAGCATTATAGCCTTGAATTTGTATAAACATGCGAGTTTAATATATCAAATTAATGGAAATTAAAAATAAATAAATAATAGAATTATTAAATAAAGTAAACAATAATAATATAGAGTGAAAAAATAAAAATATGATTCGATGATAAATGCTTAAATGGTCATTTATCAATTTTCTTCATCTTTTTCTTGCTTCAAAATCTTGGGTCAGTATTTTCAAAATAAATTATAACCGTAACATTTTCAATTCTTTTGGTGGAACTAATATCTCCTATGATTTCTTATATCTATATATAATTAATTTAAAAAAAAAAAACTCAAAATCAAATACGGATAAGAAAGATAAGATCACAACAAATTGATTAACCATGTTGATGATCAATAATGGCATTTTTAATTGGTAATGATTAAAAAAGAAAAAAAAATCTCCTCAAAAAAGCCAAAAACTCAATTAAAGAATAGATGGTAGTTCAAAATTAGATCTCGAAGAAAAGTGATAAAACAAATGGCCCTTATGTCACGCCTTGGGAGAGTACCCTAGATGTAACTGACACATAGAGACTATTGCTAGTCCCCAAGCGAACCACTTGGCCTCATCTCATCTATTCATTCATGCATTCTACTATCAGCGGAAGACATAAAGGAATAAATGGGCACATCATCATCTAGTCTCAAAATAATATTATAATAAAAGAGGCTAGTAGGAAGAACTAACTCACAATTTTACATCACCATTCTACTCTAGTCTATGAAGCCTCTATCACTATTAAGTGGTGCCAACGACAGACTCATGGGTACCTTAATCAAAATAAAGCTAATAAGTATCTAACTCTAAAGCAAGATGAAATAAATATAATAAATCCTCCGAAGTAAGGAAGGCTCACCAATTAGTTGAACGTCTTAAATCCTCAACGATGCGCCTATTGAAGATCTCCAAATCTTGTAATCAACATCATGAAATGATGCAGTCCTAGAGGAGGGCGTTAGTACGTGGAATGTACTGGTATGTAAAATAGCTGAGTGAAATTAAAATAGGTAGAATAATATAAAAATAACAATCAACTCAATATAGAACCCAATAAATATGTCAAATATCTATCTAAAGGAAGAATATGACCCATCATATCAATTACCTTATACGATTACATTAACATTAGAGTACTATCAAAAGGGAACCTATATGGGAGTTTCTCGGACCTACACCCATCACCTATGAGCTAGTAATGGCACAACGAACCATGGCATTGCACCGTCTGCCAATACCTGGTCGGGTAGAAGACGTACATTATTGGATCCAAAATAGGAATAACTTAAGTCCTCTTTTGGGACTCAGGAAACATCCGTTGCTCATGGTCAATCCTCACTTACGCTGGCCACGTAGTTATAAGTGCGAGTGAGACTCATTCTTACCCATTTCAGTACTCGATGCTTCTCCCATAGACTTAAAATGCTCATAAACATTAATATCCATCCTTTGTCATCATTTAGTCTCCTTTGGAATAAGACATTAATTTATTATTCATTCATTAACTCGAGGAGTTGAGAATATTTCTTTAGGATGACATTCAACCTCTTTGAGGTTCTCAATTCATTATCATCAACTTTCAATTCGTTCAATTCATGACTTAGAAACTTGTAACACTCGGTGAAAAGACATAATTCCGCTAGAATTTACCTTGCGTATAACGCGTCTTCCCATGATCCATTTGCAAATTCGAGATCAGATTTGCGATCAGCGCGAAAAAACTAAGTTAGAAAATGGTCTCGAATCGATTTTAACACGACCGAGTCAAATTTTTTTTTTTCAAAAATTTTCAAAACAGTGAAATTTCCGTGTCCCTTCTGCGACATGCTAGTAATGCAGAATTACACTTTGGTTTTTTCCAAAATTCGACGAAAAACTGGAATTTGCATAAAATGGGTATTTTACACTAGTGCATGTCGCGCACTAGTGCAAATTGACATTGTTTTCTTCTTTTAATTGGGAAGGGTAATTTTGACCTTTCTCACACTCTAATCCTAAACAAGTCGGTTTTAACTCAAATTTGAGTCCAAAAATGCATTTTTCACACCTTCATTCATTCAAAGAAAGAAACCCTCTCAAGAACTCACGCATAAGAAATTCAAGAACAATAGTAGGGCTTAGGAATTCTTTCCAATTCTTTAAGAATTCATTCCCAGGTATGTAAGGCCACCCAAAAAACTATTATTTTTGAGAATATCTTAGAAAATATAAGTTAGTTTTCAACCAAGAACTTTCAGGTTCTAATTAAGATTAAATCTATGTAATTTCTGTGAAGCAGGGTAATTTCCATCGTATGCATAGATTCTCGATGAATATTGTGATTCTTGATTTCTTATCATTCGTTTAAAATAATTGCTATCAAAACTTTATACCCATATATGAACAAGATTCACTATTCTTGAGGTTTGTTGAATATCTTGTTACTATTTCAAGAAAAGAAAGGCTAGTATGAGTACCATTTAAGCTAAGTTCAAGAAGTATATTTTAAGAATTTGGTTCGTGCATATTAGCTAAGTAACTTAGCATGTTATTGAATCATTTGAGTTGATATTAGTTTTATGTCAAGTTAAAGAATTCAGATGAGAAAGCTAAGTAGTAAGTTGGGGTAAGTCCCCGAGAAACCAGATTTCAAGAATTCAAAATCTTTAAGTATGAGTTATAAAAAAGTGTTTTGGGAGTAGTATTGAGCACCGATATGAGTGAGAGTTGAATTAATTACTTGAACTCATAAACTATGTAGCTAGCATAGGATAGGAATGTACCATTCCTCATTGGCTACTGAGATGGCCCAATTTGGGATGGATCCACTCCCCTAGTTCTTTGTCCCCTACCCCGGCAATACGGGATGACTATGGTAGAGTGGGCAAGACGTTGTATCACCATGAAGCTCATAGTGGTGGTTGACGGTTAGAGAAACTCCCCAAGTTAAAAGATATGTTTTACTTACAAGTTTTTAGCATGTTATTTTTAGCATACAAGGTACTTATTATTATTGTTATTTCATTATGAGTTATGTTTATTTCTTTTTGAGAAATATTATGATACTCTGAGTTATTATTTTGGCCATCTTACATATCGTACATACCATGTACTAAAGTCTTTAGGACCTGCATCGTTTTATGATGCAAAAGCAGGTGATAGAGTTCCTCAGCAGCCGCTCCGTTGAGAATTTGATCGCTTCTAATCTTATGGTGAGACCTCTTCTCAGTCAGAGGCTCTTGAGTTATTATGTTTCATTTCAGCATTTATTTTTAGTTCTGGCTACTTGGGGCCTGTCCCAGTAGTCCTTTCAGACAGTTTTAGTAGAGGTTCCATAGACTATGTGTCAGTATTCTAGTCCCAGTTTATTCAGTTAATTTCTTATGAACTTTTACTCAATTTATGCAGATATTTCATGATTTAGCTTGTTACTTTTACAGGTTCTCCACTAGTGTTTAAGTCTTCCACTGAGTAAGTATCCAGGCCAAGTGATTTGCTTGGGACCAGAAATAATTTTCGAGTGCTAGCCAAGTCTAGGGTGTAGGCATGGGGCGTGACAAACTTGATATCAGAGAATAGAGTTCAAGAGTCCTAGGGAGTCTATGGAACCATGTATAGTAGAGTCCGTATTATGGGTGTAAAGCGTGCCATATTTATAATCGGGAGGCTACGAGACATTAGGAAGTGTCATCATTACTTGTTATTCCTTGTCTCGTGCTTCAGAGTATCTTTCTGTGAAGTCCCTTCTAACTTGTGCGTTCACGTTGTTGTTTTTAGATCATGCCTCCTCGTTGAGATAATAGACTAGTAAGGGGCAGAGAATGCCAAGCCAGGAGAAATACAAACCAGCCTGGCCAAATTCCTGAGGAACCTAGGGGTCCAGCTTTGCCTGTGGAGTAGCCACAACAAGTGTACATCTCTAACCCTGAGCTTCGCCTGGACATCCAGACTTCGTCTTAGTCGGTCACCATACTGGAAGGATACCAGGGAGATGGCAGGAACGATGGGTCAGATACCCCCAGGATTCGAGAGTTTCTGAGGATGAATCCACTAGAATTCACGAGGTCCAATGCGAGGGAGGATCCTGAGAATTTCATTGAGGAGATCTAGAAGGTTTTTTAGGTTATGCAGATATGTGATGCCGAGTGGGTTGAGTTAGCTGCCTACCAGGTCAAAGGGGTAGCTAGACTCTGGTTTGATCAGTGGAAAGGGAGTAGGGCAGTTGGGGCGCCAGCTGTTAGTTGGGCAGTGTTTAAGGAGGCCTTTTTGGGATAGTACTTTCCCAGGGATATGAGGCAGGCTAAGGTAAGGGAATTTTGAATAAGAAGTAGGAGAATATGAGTGTACGGGAGTAAAACCTCATGTTTACTCAGCTGTCCCATTACACTCCAGCTATGGTGACAGATGTGCGCACTAGGATGAATTTTTTTGTGTCTGGGCTCTCAAATGACTAAGAGAGGGGGGGCAGGAATATGATGTTGATTAGGGGATATAGATAGCCTACTAGATGATATATGTGCAGGAGATAGAGAAGGAGAAGATGCAGGATAAGGAGAAGTTTAGGAGCAAGAGGACCAATACATCAGGCTAGGAGACAAGCAAGAGAGGGAGTGGAGGGGGAAATCACTTATCCTTTCAGCCTAAGAAAGCCGGACCAACACCTTCATCCTCTAGTGCACCTACATCAAGAGTCAAGAATGAGTAGGGATCACAGCACCGCAAGTTCCTGGGCAGCCAGTCACAGGATACCATAGCTCAAGGATCAAACTGTTATCCTACTTGTGGTAAGTGTGGTAGGTCTCATCTCGGAGAGTGCCTTATGGGCACAAATAGTTGTTTCAAATGTGATCAGGTGGGGAACTTCTTGAAGGATTGCCCTTTGGGGAAACAGACTATGAGAGATACCAGATCACAGACAGTCTCTTCAACACCGTAAGGTACGCTACCTCATAGGGGCACTACAACAGGAACAAGCTGGGGCACAAATCACTTGTATGCTATGGGCACCAGACAGGAGCAGGAGAACTCACCAGATGTGGTTATGGGTATGCTCAAACTCTTTACTTATGACGTGTATGTGTTATTAGACCCAGGAACCACATTGTCATTTGTCCCCATATGTAACTGTGAAGTTTGGGGTCAATCTAGAATGCCTTCTTGAGCCTTTCAGTGTTTCTACTCCTACTGGAGAGTCAATTATAGTCCAAAGGATCTATAGGGGCTGTCCAGTCTCTGTTTGTCATAAGACTATTGTAGATGATTTGTTGGAGTTAGACACGGTAGAGTTTGATGTCATCCTAGGCATGGATTGGCTTCATGCTGGGTATGCCTCCATAGGTTGCAGAACCAAGGTAGTCAAATTTCAGTTTCCTAAATAACTAGTCTTAGAGTGGAGGGCTAGCTCAGTGTTCCCTAAAGGTTCAGTTTGTATCATATCTCAAAAGCCAGAAAGTTAATTTCCAAAGGGTCTATATACTACCTAGTCAGAGTTCAGGATTCTCGTGTCGAGGCACTATCTCTTCAGTTTGTCCCCGTTGTGAATGAGTTCCCTGAAGTCTTTCCTGAAGATCTTCCCGGAGTCCTTCCTGATAAGGAGATAGACTTTGGGATAGACACTCTTCCAGATACTCAGCCTATATCTATCCCTCCATATCATATGGCTCCTTCGGAGCTAAAAGAGTTAAAGTTGCAGCTGAAAGAACTTTTAGATAAGGGTTTCATTGGACCAAGAGTCTCACCTTGGGATGCTCCAACCTTATTTGTGCATAAAAAGGACGGTTCTCTACAAATGTCCATATATTACTGTCAGTTGAACAAGGTCACTGTTAAAGAATAAGTATGCTATTCCCAGAATTAATGACTTATTCGACCAGCTTCAGGGTGCTAACTATTTTTTCCAAGATAGATCTCAGATCTGGGTATCATCAGCTTAAAGTTAGAGAGAGAGACATTCCTAAATAGCTTTCAGAACCCGCTATGGTTATTATGAGTTTTTGGTCATGTCCTTCAGGCTGACGAATGCACCAGTAGCTTTTATGGATATTATGAACAGGGTGTTGAGGCCGTACCAAGATATGTTTGTTATTGTGTTCATAGATGATATCCTGATCTACTCCCGTAATAAGGAGGAGCATGTAGACTATCTTAGAGCTATCCTTCAGACCCTTAAGCATCAACAACTATATGCTAAATTTTCTAAGTGTGAGTTTTGGTTAGCATCTGTGGCATTTTTGGGACATATTGTGTCTGGTGAAGGTGAAGGTATCCAGGTTGATTCCCAAAAGAATGAGGCAGTAAAGAATTAGCCAAGGCCCACAACTCCTACAGAGATAAGAGTTTCTTGGGCTTGGAAGGTTACTATATATAGTTTGTACAAGGATTTTCTTCTATCTCAGCTCTCTTAACTAAGCTGTCTCAGAAGAAGACTAAGTTTGAATGGTCAGAAGCTTGTGAGAAGAGTTTCCAAGAGTTGAAGACTAGGCTGACCATAACCCTAGTCTTACCCCTACCGGAGGGAGTTGATGATTTCATGGTATATTACGATGCTTCTAGAGTTGGCTTGGGCTGTGTATTAATGCAGAGAGGCAAGGCGATAGCATATGCCTCCAGACAACTTACGATTCATGAAAAGAATTACCCAACTCATGATCTTGAGCTTGCTGCGGTGGTGTTTGCTCTGAAGATCTGGAGACACAATTTATATGGTGGGCATGTGGATATATTCATAGAACACAAGAGCTTGCAGTATGTATTTGGCTAGAAGGAGCTGAATGTGAGACAGAGGAGATGGTTGGAACTACTGAATGACTATGATATATGTATCCTCTATCATCCAGGTAAAGATAATGTGGTTTCTGATGCTCTTAGCAGGGTGACCATGGGGAGCACAGGTCCTGTGGAGGATGAAAAGAAAGAGTTAGCTAAGGAGGTTCATAGAATATCCCGTTCGAGGGTGCAGATTGAAGATTCTGATGAAGGTGGGGCCATTGTCAAGAATGGGTCAGAGTCATCCTTGGTGGTATAAGTGAAAGAAAAACAGGACAGGGATCCCATCCTTCAATAATTGAAAAAAGATGTTCAGAAGCAGAAAGTATTAGTATTTTCCAAAGGGGGAGATGGTGTCCTGAGATACCAAGGCAGATTGTGTGTGGCAAGAGTTGAAGGCCTTAGAGATAGGATCTTGGCTGAGGCTCATAATGCCAGATACTCTGTCACACTGGTGCAACAAAGATGTATCTCTTTGTGAGAGGTCTATTAATGGGGTGGTGTGAAGAAGGGTATTGCAGAGTTCGTGTCTAAATGCCCAAATTGCCAGCAAGTTAAGGTAGAACACCAAAGGCCTTGTGGTGTATCCCAGAACATAGAGTTTCCAGAATGGAAATGGAAAATGATTAATATGGACTTCGTAATATGCTTACCCTGATCTTGTAGACAGCATGATTCGATATGGGTCATAATAGATAGAATGACCAAGTCAGCTCACTTTCTACCCATCAAGACAACTGATACAACTGAGGATTATGCCAGACTCTATCTTAAGGAGATTGTTAGGCTGCACGGGGTCCCTATATCCATTATTTCAGTCAGAGGAGCTCTGTTTACAACACAATTTTGGAAGTCCTTTCAGAAGGGGCTTGGTACGAAGGTGAATCTTAGCATATCTTTCCATCCGCAAACAGATGGGTGAGCAGAGCGAACTATATAGACCTTGGAAGACATGTTGAGGGCGTGTGTGATAGACTTTAAAGGTAACCGGGATGATCATTTACCCTTGATCGAGTTCTCCGAAAATACTAGTTCTCAGGCTAGCATAAAAATGGCACCGTATGAGACCCTTTATTGGAAAAGGTATAGATCACCCATACAGTGGTTTGGAGTTGGTGAGGCAGGATTAATAGGACCTGATCTATTCCATCAAGATATAGAAAGAGTGATAGTTATCGAGGAGAGGCTCAAGACAGCTCAGAGCTGACAAAAGTCTTACACGGACGTTAGAAGAAGAGACTTGGAGTTTGAGGTAGGCTATTGGGTATACCTGAAGGTGTCTCCAATGAAGGGAGTCATGAGAATTACAAAGAAGGGGAAGCTCAGCCCACGATATATTAGGCCTTACCAGATCCTGATAAGAGTGGGTAGCGGTGCTTACGAGTTAAATTTACTGATAGAATTAAGTGCTATACATTCGGTATTTCATATTTCCATGCTTAAGAAGTTCTTGGGAGATCCCTCCCTAGTTGTCCCGATTGAAAGTGTTGGAATTAAGGAAAATTTGTCATATGAAGAGATCCTGGTGCAGATATTAGACTGATAAGTTCATAAATTGAGGACCAAGGAGATTGCTTCGGTGAATATCTTGTTGTCACACCCCAACCTAGGGTCGTGACCAGTGCCCGATAGGGGCACTTAGACATATACTAATCCAAATTTCCCAATT
>JAABOM020003314.1:0-20510 GCA_011800125.2 Solanum clarkiae
TTAAAAAAATAAATTTATTTTACATTTTATTTCGGATAGAGGGAGCCCGAGAGTGGGTGGAGGGGGGGAAGGGAGGGGGGAGGAATGACTAAAAGGATTTGCTTTTGAAACTTTGAACATGATTTCTATTAAAATATGGGTATCCATATTTATCCATATTATCCATTGAGTAACTTATTTTTACCCATTTAAAATATGAGTCGAGTTGGATATTTTATTCATTTTTACTTAACTCATATTTGATCGACTCATATTCGACTCGACCCGCTCATCATATGCCACTCATACACTTATGTGTTACTCTTCTTATAATTTTTCCCAAAAAAATATAATTAATGGAAATTAAAAAGAAAGAAGCTAATGTCTCTTTCTAATTCAACACTTAAAAGAGATACTCCCTCCATTCATTTTTACTTGTCCCTTATACTATTTTGGAATGTCCAATAATACTTGTCTATTTTGTAAAATCAAAAGATAATTTTATATTTAATTCTTAATTTAACCTTAATTATCATTAATTGTAGTCATTTCCCTATTACTTTTTCAAGACACTATATTTATTACATTTAAAAGGTAATTTGATAAAATTACTCCTATCGTTTACTACTTCTTAATCCTCGTACAAAGTCAATAAGGGACAAGTAAAAATGAACGGCGGGAGTAATATTCTTTTAATATCAATTTATGTGACCTTTCTTTTTTATATGTATCAAACCTTTTATGTTACCCTTGAATTTTGATGAGATAAGCTATGAACATGAAGATACTACATCACTTAATATAAACTACAAATTTCAAAAGTTAATAGATATAAATGGAAAGAAATTCCTAATTAAATGCAATCGTATCAGTTGAGATGATGAGAGAAACAAATAGTTAACTTATGCACGTTGATTACAATGTAAAGGATATATATATATATATATAAAATACATGTTCTAGCAGTTTAATTTTGCTGGTGACTAGCTAGTTTTACTTATATGTAATTTTGTGATTATCTTTTAACTGATATGATATTAAAAATTCCTCTATATACTATAAAGCAAATATATAAATGTTAAACTCATGCATAATTATGAAGTATTGTCAACAAGAGGGTTTAAAACCTTTAATTATTATTTTTTTCGTTATTTATTTTTTGTTTTTCATTTGATGTGCAGTATCTATATGAGAGTTTGACTAATTTAGATTCACGCTGCGTAGGATCTCATTCGAGATATCCAAAGCTTCAACCGAAAACTTCTGCTTAAAAAAAGAGTAGAGCTCCACTCTGTGCATCATATTCTTTTGACATAAAACCATTATATCTCTCAATGCACTTCTGCTTTCAAATAGATAACAAAACATAAAGCCACTTGAAAAATCATTATTCTAAAGTTGAAAAATCATTCAAGAAAATGGATGATTGAAAAAGAAAGGGAACATATCTACATCAGCTTATCAGTATGGCGGCACGCTTTCATTTTCTTGCAAAAACTTACTATTTCCTAATGAAAAGATCAATTAATAATTATAAGTGATATAAAAAATTAAACTACTACCTGACCTTTTGTGTAGTCACAATATCAAATTGTAGTTTGTAAAAGGATAAACACTAGTCAGATGTTGTTGAAAGCTCTTTTTTATCTACTTTTGATAATATTCTTTTTATTTTAACATAAATTAATCTAATGACGTAATAAACTTAAGGTTTGTAACCATGATGTTATGACAAAAGAATATACTATTACAACATCAATAATATACTCGTGTAATCCCACAAGTAAGGTTTGAAGAGGCTAGGATCTCGACAACCTTATCCCTAACTTTGTGAGATAGGGAGATTGTTCCCGTAAACCCCCCGACATAATTAAAAAAGAAGTTTTTGTTGCAAAAAAAGTATGATAGCAAAAAAGCAAGTTATAAATCAAATAAAATTATAGATAATACCATACATTGAAAAATAAGGCACTAAGCTATTACTAACTACTACTGCTATCGACAATAGAAGATAAGGCCAGCCCGTGCTTCTCCCACGTAAAGTATGGCAACACTAGACTTCCTACTAATTGTCTATTCTAATTTTTGACCTCCATTCCTTTCCATCTAAGATCATGTTAAAAGTTCTATTATTACATATGCTTCACGTCTATTGTTTAAATAAGTGACAAATGTTGTATGAAAACCAGGTTCATTCACAAAGAAGTAGCCAACAATACCAAGTTCAAGAAAGAAGACGATTTATGGTAAGTGGAAAAATACAAAATGCAGCAAAGGAGAATCCTGCAAGGACTTTTCATAAAAGAAATCACACATTAATAGAACTACACTTCCTTACCGAATAATTGTAAGTTACGAAGCAACAACCTAATTGTTCTACACATAAAAGGATTGCTCCGAGGCAGATTTAAAGTAGCTATTGAATCCAATATGCACTAGGTTTCTATGAAATAATAGTCAAGGCAAGAATGTTTTATTGAACTTAAGTGTTTGAAGAGAAGAACTAAATTGATTAGGGTATTTCTATCTAATTCGAGTCTGAGAGTTGTTATTCAAGTTGATACTTTTTTTATTAGTACAGGTACTAGTGATTGTTAGGTAATACTTGTAACTTTTAGAGACTAGACTTTTTAATCTTTGAATAGATCAATAGTTAGAGTTATCTATTGGAGTTAAGATTTTAGAGTTAGTTCTTTGGATTATTGAGTTATAATTAAAAAAATGTTCTTTCAAGTTATTGAAGGTTTGTTTGGAAAGCCTATTCATCAAAGGTTGTAATTTTTACTTTCAGGACAAGAAGATTTTTCACGACGAATTTTTATGTTTATTATTGTACCATTTAAGTTATAGTTAACTAGGATTCTTAAGTTATGCAGTTGTCTTTAGTAGGATCAAGAATATTGCTAAAAGAAATTATGTGCCAGTTTATTTCAATTGGTATCAGAGCAAAACTTTTCAACATAAGTCTAATATCTTGAAAAGATTCTATGGAGGCACTACCAACTTTTCAAGAAAGTACTTCAACCACAAGATCATGCCTATCTAATGGAAAATATTACATGTAGTAGTTAATAGAATGGCAAATCATCAAATTGGGGAAGATCATGATCTATCTACAGAATGTTTGTCATAACCCAAGCCTAGGGCCTAGCAGTAACACAGTGAATGCCTCCGAAGGAACCTCAAATTAACTCCTTAGCATTCAATCAAACATTCAAGGTAAAAAAAATGAAGCATACATAAGCGGAAGTATCAACTTAACACAACTCATAATGTAACAAAGGTTATAGCATTAAAACATATAAATCTGAACTAAAACAATGCATAGGTCCAACAAATGCCTCAAATTTATGACATAATATGGGGGATCAGACAGGTGTGGATCCCCCTAAACATAAAGAAAAGTTGTCTCTAGTACATAGACATGACATGAAAAAGTAAGATAGAAGACTTGTCCTCGAATCATGAGGATTCATCCTATCCGGATCGTCAAAGTATCTGTATCTAGCCACGGGGATGGATAATAGGATCACCTGCACTTGCATTATGATATAATACAGACATAGAGTATGCGTTAATACTTCTGATAGTACTAAGTATGTGGGCATGCAAGGTAATGGAGTCATATTAAAACCTGCATTGTAATGTTGGATGAATAAAAGAATACTTATATATAGAAGAAAAGTATATAGAAGAGATATTATATCAAGATGCGATGAAATATTATGATGTACGAATGCCATAATACATAAACATATGTGGAAATGATCATAATCGATATAACGTGAAATATAACCCCACATAGTGGGTGCAAGAGTAGCCATTTACTTAAACCCCACATAGTGGGCCCAAGAGTGACCATTTATTTAACCCCACATGATAGGTCCAAAAGTAACAATTTACTTAATCCCACATAATGGGTCCAAGAGTAACCATTTATGTAACCCCACATAGTGGGTCTAAGAGTAACCATTTATATAACCCCACGTAGTGGGTCCAAGAGTAACCATTTATGTAACCTCACATAATAGGTCCAAGACCTTTGGTACTAAGTCATCATCCGTAGAGTACATAGCATATACATGCATAAGATCATAATTGTTATAAGATTGTAGTAAGTCATTTCATAGTTATGAACATACATACTTGGGCTAAAATCCAAATCGTACTTCAAAACATGCTTATATGCATATGAATAACTTATTCACTACTTGTACATAATGATGTATGAACATATTTAAATGCTTAAAGACAAATCATAGTCATCATAGTGATCATAATCATGTCATAATCATACTTGTCTTGAAACCATGTTCATAACCATAATTAGTAACCAAATCCATATCAAAACCACATGAAAAGTCTTGTTCATGCATGCTCATGACATGAGTAGTAAGAGTAAAGCATAAGTACCTAAAATTTCATATTTAAAATATGATAATAAGATAAAAATATGCATAATCCGGGAAGAAATAAATATTTGAATCATAACTAAGGTTATCTATGCATGAAATCACAGTTAAAAGGGAGATACAAGTTCAAATTTCATGAAATCCAAGTAAATCAATAGGATAGTTAATTCATGCTTAAATCACTATTTGAACACAAGCAATATTGTAATTCCATCAATTTGAAGCTAAAACATGAAATCATACTTAGCTCATACTTCAAAAGTATGAAAATAGATGAAGAGATTTTGGACTCCAAGGTTGAATTGAAACCAAGGATGAATCTACACATACCTTGCTTATGAAAATGAGTTTAGATGAAATCAACTTAGTCTTGAAATTCCAATTGAAACCCTAGCTTGAATTCTTAAATAAAAGGTTTTAAAGTGTTTTGATTTATTAGTGTTAGTTTTAGATGAAGTGTTAGGAAATACATAAGGGTTGATTTAGGAGGATATAGGAGTTATAGAAAATACAAAATACACTTAGAGTTGGAGAAAAGTATAAGAAAAATCTTAATGAAATGATCCTTGAAGGCCGATATGGGTAGAACCATGGATGGGTTTACTGGCCATGAACCTTTTCATTTTCCGTAAAACCCTCCTGTGAAAGTTGACTACACTAACATGTTTTATTAAAACAGGCATAACTTCTTGCTCAGAACTCAAAATAAGATGAAATTAGATGCGTTAGAAAGCTATTTCAAAGACCTTTAATTTTGTAGGTCATGATACACTTAATTATTTTTGTAGAAGGAGATATGACCATTTGAATTTGACCTTTATACCAATTCATGCAAAAAATATAGTCGATGAAATTCCTTTGGACTTGGTTTGATATAAGAGTCTCTTATGACCCTAAACCACACATAATATACTTTAAAATTGAGTAATTAATTCTAAAATATATGCACAAATGGAAGTTATCAAGCTCGGGTCAATACACAAAGAAACCTGGAAATTGGGACAAGGCCACCTTCATAACAACTTCCATAGCAACTTCCACCGCTAGTGAAGTGATTCATGAGCTATAAAAGTGTCTCTGAAGGGGAGCTGCGGGTAAAAACTCATAGAAACATCTTTTCTTGCCTCATCAAGGCCTTACAAAGTTCGAGTCCTTATATCATCTCCCTCTTAGGAGCATTCGTCCTCAAATGAGATGGAATATAACTTGAGTAGATTAAATTAAACATAAAACAACCCAACATGAATGCATAATGCAAACTCAACATGTAAAACTGTGAAATCATTAAATTCATACTTAAAACATCATTTCGATCACTTTGGTTCACATGTATGCATGTTATGACATGAAGACATACAAATGAAGGAATTTTGATCATTCAAATATGAAGAACCTAGTACCTTAAGCTTGAGTAGATTGGAATAGATAAGGGTATCATTGCATCATATCAAATTCTGCTTCCTATGTAGCATTTTCAACATGTTGGTTCCTACAAAGGACTTTGACTGTTGTGATATCCTTATTACGAAGTTGTCACAACCCGAACCTAGGGCTTAGCTGCGAAATGGCGAATGCAACAACCAAAGGCATCATAAGAATTCACAAGGTAAAATAAGCATACATAAGGAAATTAGCAAATAGAAGTATACATAAATAAAACGTCATAGCTCCCATAGGGGAGTATACATTAATCCATTAGTCTAAATCATGCCTTCACATTATAGATTTCGGCAGGGACTAGCACATAGCTTACTAGCTCACCCTCAAGATATATATCAAAATAGGTAATGCTAGAGTCTCAATATAAAATAAACAACATAGAACGTGTTCTTGAGGCATGGAAACTCACCAATAAATCTTCAAGCTTAGGAATCCGAATGCTCGCCTCAATATGAGGTAATATCCTCATCGTCCATCCCTACATAGTTAGGTCATGTAGGCAAAAAAGTATGCGTTAGAACATAAAATGTACTAAGTATATGGGTATGACATGTATCGAAGGACATCACAATAATATCAATATGCATAGTTATAACTAAAAGATAAAGGACACAATATGCATGAGCATGCCATTCCAAAATAATGAGAATAAGCACCATACATCTATTCATAACCTTAATATACATATGTGGAAATAATATCAAAACTAACATTCATAAGATCATGCAGACTATTACATGAAATCCCGATTTTCACTCTATATCGAGGTAAGAGAAGTCTACTTTGCCAAGATAAACTCGATCCTCACTCTATATGCTCTATCCTGGCACGGTGAGAACCTATCATTCGACCCCACCATTTAGGTTCCATCCTAGCACGGTGAGTGTCCATTATATAAGTTAAATTAGATCCATTAGCACACCTTTAAGGTATAGAACATAAACATCATTTCTAGGTGACACATAGTTATGGGACCATGGTATCCACCAAAGCCATCTTAATGTTAAGTCATATCCCACAGAATACATAAAATATGAATATACATAGTTTTTGATATAGCTCATAATTGATTAAAAATCATATAATCATCATAGTCTTTCATAAAGCGTCATATCATAAGAATAGTCATTTTTTACTTGCTTTCATCATAGTGTGAGTAAACATTCTCACCTTTAGATCATCATAACATTAAAGTATTCATTACCCTCTTTATCACAACGTTATCATAGCTTTCATACACATCCTCATTGTCATAATGTCATCATCATCACTATTTGAAACATGTTTTTCATAATGGAGATCATAGGTATAATATACATAACTTTCTCATAAGAGAATAGGGCTAAGTGTGGATCCATAGACATTTGAGTCAAAATTATGCAATGAATTAGGATTCATAGAGAAAATATGCAATTAAAGTCAAATTGGATCATTAACAAGGAACCATATCAAATCATTAAACCCTAATCATACATACTTTGAAATCACATACTTTAATTTGAAAATCATATACATCGTGAAATATATCATAATTTATGCCTAAATAGTCATAATCATCATATAGGAATCATAATCCATGCATTAGGATCATATCTTAAAAACTCATGAGAAATCATCATGAATTTTGATAAAAAGAAAGGTTATGGAATGATCTTCATGGATGAAACTAATCCGTCAATGAAGCTCTACATATCTCAAGTAGAATCCTTAGAATTGGAGAAGAAAATCTAGAATTCCGTAGTAAATCTTCAAGCTTTTGCTTCAATGGGATCCTTGACTTAGAGAAAGAATTATTGAAAACCCTTGAGAGATTTTTGTGAATTAAAATGAATGACTTAGGAATAGGAATTTATAGGAGTTAGGTCGGTTAGGACAGTTACAGTAGTCAAAACTATGCATTTTAGGACATTAGATACATTGAAAAAGTCAAAAACACCTTCATTAAAAATTATCGGAGCTGTCCATAAAACCCCAATTACGAGCCATGGAAAGGCTTACGACTCATAAATTGACTTGTATATTAGGTTGTTACAAAATTTGAGCTACTAAAATTGCAGCTTCAAACCCAAAACATACAAAACAGCTCATAGATTCCCTTACAGGCTGTAGAACCCTTCGTTGGAGCCCTCAGACAAGGACAAATTTTTGGTTCCTCTGAGCGTCCACCTCGTAGCTCCTGATCATTAGAAACTTTCTGTCTTTAAGTTTTCCATGCCTAAAAACATGATGGGTGTTACGTTATCTCCCCCTTGGGATTATTCATCCGTGAATGAGACAAAATTACGCTAGAATAGAGTAGGAATAAAGTCATCATCATAGCATTAATGCAAAAATGCAACTTAATCATCATTTTCATAAAATCATCAAACTTATACATCAGATATCATTCAAAAATAGTTTTATGATCATTTGAACGACCCCAAAAAGTGCCTAAAAATGTGCCTCAAAAGTGATCGAAATCATAATTTTCATGTATCTCAAAATCCGTGTGTGATATCAAAAATCCGACTTCATGTTCTTGCTCACGGGGTTAAATTGAATGGGAAATGCATCTAACCCCAATTTTAAAGAAAACGAATCACAATTTCATTTTTGCAAAAATCAAATTTCAGAGAGGTTTCCGCGCCCCTGGCGTGACGCACCATGGGCGCACCTCAGTGTAAATTTTGTGTAGTTTTTCAAGTTTGGTCCAAAGCTTTTGGGTCTTCGTCCTAAGTGTTCCCAAATGTGAAAATACATATACTTAAGTTTATTTCACCCTCATATCATTTAAGACATTCCTAAATACTCACTCAAACACTTAGCCAATATTTCATCTCCTAAATTTAAGTCCCAAAACTCATCCGAATCTCAAGGTTCTAATTCAAGCTTCAAGTTTTCATCTCCAATCTTCTTCAAGGATTCTCCAAAAGTCAAGGTATGTGAGTTTCTTTCATGGGTTCCTTTTACCCATGATACCCAACATCTCTTTTACCTAAACTTGCATGATTTAAAGTTGATTTACTCATGGGTCTCATCTATTATGAATTTCACTAGACACTTTATTGGGGTTTCATGAAAGTATGGTTGTTTTAGCATATTTTTTGAGCTATGAATCTAAGGTCTATTGTGAGTTTTGATGAAGGGCTTTGATGTATATTTCTTGAGGGTGTTATCAAGTATCAATTGATGGTCTCATATTGAATTTTCTAGTATGATTCCACTCTTGAAATGCATAATTTTATAGTAGTACTACCCACCAGCCAAGTGTTTGATAAAATGTTTGGGTTATGATTTGTTGAGGAATTGAAGGTCTAATGCATGTCTTATGAGTTGAATGACTATATGATGGTGAAAGGAATGTATGTATATGATATTATCTCTATGGTGTGGGGAAAATGACCAAGCCTCACTTGGGGGATTATAGGCCCGGGTAACCTTGTTGAGGGGTTTGTACCTCGATTACCTTACTCGGGAGGTGGAAGGCCCATGCAACCATATTGAGAGGTTTGCACCTTGATAAGCATGTTTGGGGGAGGGGTTTGCACTCCATCAACCATGTTGGTAGGTTTGTACCTTATTAACCATGTTTGGGGGGGAGGGCGTGTGTACCTCATCAACCACATGAAGGGGTTTGTACCTTATGTGCCTCTCTAAGGAGGTGGTAGGACTTGGATATTCATTAAAGTGATCTTTCTTTACATATGTATTATGTTCTATATAAGCATGGTTTTACTTCAAGCATCATTCATACATGCCATATTGCTATATACTTATTCAATACTTATGTTATGCATTTTGATTATGGTGCTTATCACTTGTTGCATTGCATCCTACATGCTTAGTACATTCAAATGTACTAACACATACTTTATGCCTATATGATGTCACCATATAGGAACCGGAGCTCCGCTTGAGCATTTCCAACCACGTAGCTGGTACAATTCCACTCAAGCTTGTTGGTGAGTCCTCCATTCTGGGGACATTGCTAATTGTCTCATGCTATTTTCTAAGACTACCTTTCTTTCATGTAAATGTTGACTATGAGGGTGATCCAGGTTACCTATGTTGGCTCCTGTTCTTATCTATGTAGTAGAGGTGTTGTTGGGTATGTCATGTGTAATGTTATAAGCTTTGACTCTCTCTTGTCTCTTGTTGTTTATGATATGAAAGATGCCCCTTATCCCTGGTTATCCCTATTTACTATCTCTTGTTATTATTTTATCGCTTCTGCGACCAAGGATGTGTAATAATACGTTAAGAGGCTTGTTTGGGGTCCCTTCAGGTTCCCCTTGCGCCGTGTCATGTCTAGGCCCTAGGCTTGGGTCGTGACAATTGGCATCAGATACACTAGGTTGTTAGATCCTCGGAGTCCAACACACCGCGTCGATTAGATTCTTGTTCATGGTTGTGTTGTGCACCAAAACTATGAGTAAGAGGCTATGAGACATTTAGGAAATATTTCCCTTCTTCTTACTCTATGTCGTGCTATAGAAGTTGAGGTAAGGTTTTCCCCCTAACGATTGTCCTTTGCTATGCTAGATCATGTCTAGCACGAGAGGGAGAAGAGCCTGCACACCCCATGGGCAACCTGTTAATGGAGAGCTTCAAGATGCTCTCACTTTGCTTGTAAAATTTGTGGCTAACTAAGCCAACCAAGGGGCCCAAGCCCCTCATGCTCCTATACCGACATCTTGGGTGAGAGATTTCATGAGGATGAATCCCTCGAAATTCCATGGATCAAAGGTGAGTGAGGATCCTCAAGAGTTCGTTGATGAGGTCTACAAGATTTTGGCTATCATGGGTGTTAGGTCGGAGGATAAAACGGAGTTGGCGGCCTACCAACTCAAAGGAGTAGCATAATTATGGTACAATCAATTTGAAAGAGGATAAGGCTATCAACAATATGGTAATTTGGTAGGAGTTCAAGGTGAGTTTTCTTAATCGGTTCTTCCCTCTTGAGCTTAGGGAAGCCAAATTGGTGGAATTTATGAATTTGAGACAATGGTCTATATGTGTAAGGAAGTATTCCCTCTAGGTCAACCAACTTTCAAAATATGCTCCACGCTTGGTGGCCGACTCAAGGTCTAGGATGAACAAATTTGTGATGGGTGTTTCCAACTTAGTGAGTGAGGAGTATCGGTCCTACATGATTAGTGACATAGATTTGTCCCATTTGATGACCAAGTAAATTGAGAAGGAGAAGCTGAGAAAGAGAAGGGGTCATGAGGCCAAGAGGGTCTGTTTTTAAGGAAAGTTCCATAGTCGAAAGGGTGGCCGGTTCCATCAAGGCCAAGGGTCTTCTCATGCATTTCAAAATAGGGTTGCCAATGATTTTCGAAGGGGTCAAGGTGTTGGATGTGTGGTTCTAAATGGTGGGTATCCAAAATATGGTAGGGGTCGTAGTGGCCCGTGCTAGAGGGATACTAATGCTTGCTATGGTTGTGGGGAATTTAGGAATAAGGTGATGGATTGCCCCCGAAATCACAACAAGTGTAAGGATGTTTGTCCACAAGGTGCTAATACGGTTCCTTTGGGGAGAGGTGGCCAAAAAGATGGTTCCCCAAGGCACAACCGATTTTATACTTTGCATGGGAGGCAATGGGTTGATGAGGTGTCCGATGTTGTTATCAGTATATTGAAAATCTTTCATTTTGATGTGTATGCATTGATTGATCCGGGTTCCACTCTCTCCTTTATCACCCCTTTTTTTTTCCAAAAAGTTCCATGTTGAACCTGGATTATTGTTTGAGTCATATGAGGTATCTACTCCTATTGGTGCATCTGTTGGTTCTAGGAAGGTCTATAGAAATTGTCCCATTTGCATCTTTCATAAAATATTGCTTTGTGACCTTGATGAGTTGGACATGGTTGATTTTGATGTCATTCTTGGGATGGATTGGTTGCATGCATACTATGCTTCTATTGATTGTAGAACCTGTAGGGTCAAATTCCAATTCCCAAATGAACCCATTATTGGTGGGAGAGTCATGATATGGTCGTCAAGGGTAGGTTCATCTCTTGCATTAAAGCCCGTAAGTTGATCTCTAAGGGGTGTCTTTTACCATCTTGTGAGGGTTAGGGATGTGGAGTCCAAGGTCCTTCCTATAGAGTCGGTTTCGGTTGTAAATGAGTTCCTTGATGTGTTTCCAAATGACCTTCCCGGTGTTCCTACTGAAAGGAAAATAGATTTTGGTATAGACCTCCTTCTCGATACTCAATCCATCTCTATTCTCCCTTATAGTATGGCCCCGACAGAGTTAAAGGAGTTGAAGGAGAAATTGAGGGATTTGTTGGAGAATGGTTTCATTAGGTCTAGCCAATTACCTTGGGGTGCACCGGTGTTATTTGTGAAAAAGAAGGATGGGTCTCTTAGAATGTGTATTGACTACCTACAACTTAATAGGGTCACTATCAAGAACAGGTATCCTTTACCAAGAATTGATGATTTCTTTGACCAATTGCAAGGGGCTAGCGACTTCTGTAAGATTGATCTTCAGTCTGGATACCATCAAGTGAAGGTGAGGGAGTGTGATATTCCTAAGATGGTCTTCCGGACTATGTGTGGGCATTATGAGTTTGTTGTGATGTCATTTGGGTTGACCAATGCACCAACTATCTTCATGGATCTTATGGATAGGGTCTTCAAACCCTATCTTGATTCGTTTGTTATAGTATTGATTGATGATATTTTGATCTATTCTCATAGTGAGGAAGAGCATGTGGCTCATTTGAGGGTAGTGTTGCAAAGGTTGAGGGAAGAAAACTTGTATGCTAAGTATGAAAAGTGTGAATTTTGGTTGAAAGAGGTTGCCTTCCTAAGTCATGTGATGTCGGGCATTGGTATTAAGGTGGATCCTAAAAAGATGGATGTGATTAGAAATTGGCCTAGACCGTTGAGCCTGTCAAATATTTTAGGAACTTCTTGGGCTTGGCAGGTTACTACCAGAGATTTGCGAATGGATTCTCTTCTATTGCTTCTCCCATGACAAAATTGACTAAAAAGAAGGCTAAGTTTGTATATACCGATGAGTGTGAGAGGAGCTTTCAAACCTTGAAAGATAAGCTTGTGTCCGCTCCTATGTTGTCACTATCAGAAGGGATAGAGGGTTTTGTTGTGTATTGTGATGCTTCTAGGGTTGGTTTGGGTTGTGTTCTAATGCAAAATGATAAGGTCATCACCTATGCTTCTGGGAAACTCAAAGTGCATGAAAGGAACTATCCTACCCATGATCTTGAGCTAGCCGCCGTGGTATTTGCATTAATGACATGGCATCCATTTTTTGTATGGGGTGCATGTTGATGTGTTCACCGATCATAAGAGCCTCCAATATTTCTTCACTCAAAAGGATCTTAACTTGAGGCAAAGAAGGTAGTTAGAACTTCTTAAGGATTATGATATGAGTGTGCATTATCATCCCGGTAAGGCAAATGTGGTGGAAAATGCTTTGACTAGGGTGTCTATGGGTAGCCTAGCTCATGTTGATGATGGTGGCAAGGAGATGGCTAGAGAGGTCCATCGATTGGCTAGGTTAGGAGTTAGGTTAGAAGAGGAGGACAATGGTGGTGTTGTTATTGATGATTGTTCTAAATCTTCTTTGGTTGAGGAGGTGAAAGCTAAGAAAGAACTTGACCCCGCTTTATTGGAATTGAAGGCATTGGTAAAAGATGATAGGGTCGAGGTTTTCTCCCAAGGGTGAGGTGGTGCGCTTAGGAACCAAGTTAGGTTGGGTGTGCTTGTGTTGATAGCTTGAAGGTAAGGATTTTTGATGAGGCTCATGGTTCTTCTTATTCTATTAACCCCGGATCTACTAAATGTATAGGGATTTGAGAGAGGTGTATTGGCAGGGAGGCATGAAGAGGGACATTGCCAAATTTGTTTCTGGTTGCCATAGTTGCCAATAAGTCAAGGCTGAACATCAAAGGCTGAGTGGCCTAACCCAAGACATAGAGGACCCTACTTGGAAGTGGGAAGAGATTAATATGGATTTTATAGTTGGGTTTCCCAAGACTAGAAAAGGTTTTGATTCTATATAGGTTATGGTTGATAGGATGACAAAATCGGTTCACTTTCTACTGGTTAAGACTACATATAGGGTTGAAGATTATGCTAGGTTGTATATTTGTGACTTGGTGAGGTTGCATGTTGTTCCTTTGTCCATTATATCAAACCGTGGTGCACAACTCGCTTCACACTTTTGGAGGTCTTTCTAAAGAGGTCTTACTACCAAGGTTAAGCTTAGTACGACCTTCTAACCTTAAACGGATGGCCAAATCAAAAAAACTATCCAAACTCTTGAGGACATGCTTAGGGCTTGTGTATTGGAGCTTAAGGGTAGTTGGGATGATCATCTTTCATTGATTGAGTTTGCATATAACAATAGCTATCATTCTAGTATCAATATGACTCTTTTTGAAGCTCTCTATGGTTGGCGTTGTAGATCACTAGTCGGGTGGTTTTGGCTTGGTGAAGTGGCCTTATTAGGTCCGCATTTGGTTATGGATGCTATAGAGAAGGTAAGGATGATTAGAGAAAGGTTGAAGGCAGCCCAAAGTCACCAAAAGTCTTATGCCGATGTGAGAAGGAGGGATCTTGAATTCAAGGTTGGTGATTAGGTTTCTTTGAAGGTTTCACCCATGAAGGGTGTGGTCCATTTTGGTAAGAAGGGAAAATTGAGCCCTAGATATGTGGGTCCTTATAGGGTAATGAGAAGGATTGATAAGGTGGCCTACAAGTTAGATTTTCCTAGAGAAATAGAATTGGTTCATTCGGTCTTCCATGTGGTTATGTTGAGGAATTGTGTGGGTGATCCTAATGCTATTGTGCCTCTTGATTTTGTGGGGGTAATTGAAGATAACTTGACATATGAAGAAATTGCAGTGGAAATTAGATAGGCAAGTGAAGAGGTTGAGAAACAAGGAAGTTGCTTCTATTAAGGTCCTTTGGACAAGTCGAAAGTGCTACTTGGGAGGCCGAAGTGGATATGCAAAAGTGATACCCTTATCTTTCCCACTCCACTCAAGCCTAAGGTGTTGATTTAAGTCCTTTATATGATCTCAAGTCTTAAGTTCAACCCTCATGTCGTTGCATACATTTATGTTTAAACTAAAAAGTTCATGATGATTTTGCACTTATGTTGAGCTTTTTGAAATGATGTTTAGGTGCATTATTGCATCCGTATGCGGGCTGAAATTGTCATGTTTTCATCTCTCATATACATTTCTTTGATATTAAGGATGAATGTTCCCAAGGGGAAGATATTGAAACGACCCTAAAAGTGCCCGAAAATGTGCCTCGAAAGTGTCCGAAATCATAGTTTCCATATATCTCAAAATTAGAGCATGGTATCAAATATCTGACTTCATATTCATGTTAGGGAGTCAAATTGAGTGGGATATGGATCTAACTCCGATTTTAGGGCAAACGAATCACAATTTCATTTTCCTAAAAATCAAATTTCAATGAGGTTTCTGCGCCCCTGGCGCGACGCGCCAAGGGCGCGCCTTAGTGTAATTTGTTTTTTGTTTTTCAAGTTCGGTACAAGGCTTTTGGGTCTTGGGCCTAAGTGTTCCCAAAGATGAAAATTCCTACACTTAGCTTTATTTCACCTTCATATTATTCAAGACATTCCCAAATACTCACTCAAACCCTTAGCCAATATTTCATCTCCTATGTTCAAATCTCAAAACTCATCTGGATCTTAAGGTTCTCATTCAAGCTTCAAGTCTCCATCTCTAATCTTCTTCAAGGACTCTCCAAAAGTCAAGGTATGTGAGTTTATTTCATGGGTTCCTTTCACCCATGATACCCAAGCTCTCTTTCACCTAAACTTGCATGATTTAAAGTTGATTTACTCATGGGTCTCATCTATTATGAATTTCACTAGACACTTTGTTGGGGTTTCATAAAAGTATGGTTGTTTTAGCGTGTTTTTTGAGCTATGAATCTAAGGTCTATTGTGAGTTTTGATGACGGGCTTTGATGTATATTGCTTGAGGGTGATACCAAGTATCTATTAATGGTCTCACATTGATTTTCTAGCATGATTTCACTCTTGAAATGCATGGTTTTACACTAGTACTACCCACCTGCCAAGTGTTTGATAAAATGTCTGGGTTATGATTTCTTGAGGAATTGAAGGTCTAATGCATATCTTATGAGTTGAATGACTATATGATGATGAAAGGAATGTATGTATATGATATTATCTCTATGGTGTGGGGAAAATGACCAAGCTTCACTTGGGGGGTTGTAGTCCCGGGTAACGTTGTTGAGGGATTTGTACCACGATCGCCTTACTCGAGAGGTAGCAGGCCTGTGCAACCTTGTCGAAGAGTTTGTACCTTGATAACCATGTTGGGGGGTTTGTACTCCATCAACCATGTTGGGGGGTTTGTACCTCATCAACTATGTTTGTTGGGGCGGGGTGGGGGGTTTGTACCTCATCAACCATATGAAAGGGTTTGTACCTCATGCGCCTCTCCAAGGAGGTGGTAGTCCTTAGATATTCATTAAAGTGGTCTCTTCTGACACATGTATTTTGTTCTATATAAGCATGATTTTACTTCAAGCATCATTCATACATGTCATATTGCAATATGCCTATTCATTGCCTATATTATGCATTTTTTTTGGTGTTTATTGCTTGTTGGATTGCATCCTACATACTTAGTACATTCAAACATACTAACACATACCTATGCCTATATGATGTCACCATGTAGGAACCGAAGGCCCGCTTGAGCATTCCCAACCACGTGGCTAGTACGATTTCGTTCAGGCTTGTTGGTGATCCTCCATTCCGAGGACGTTACTTATTGTCTCATGCTATGTTTTAATACAACCTTTTTTTGTAAATGTTGTCTATGAGGGTGAGCCCGATTGCTTATCTTGACCCCGACTCTTATCTATGTAGTAGAGGTGTTGCTGGACATGTCATGTGTAATGTTAGAAGATTTGACTCTCTCTTGAATCTTGTTGTTTATGATATGAAAGATGTCCCTTAGCCCCGGTTTTCTCTATTTACTATCTCTTCTTATTATTTTATTGCTTCTGCGGCCAAGAGTATGTAATGATATGTTAAGAGGCTTGTTTGGGGTCCCTTCGGGTTCCTCTTGCGCCGTGTCATGTCTAGGCCCTAGGCTTGGGTCATGACAATCATGTATGCAATCAACTTAACTAAGGATAGGCTATCACGAGAATTTCAAGCAAATGGATCATATTAAATAACTTAAGCTTAAGTAGAAGGAAAAAGGTATAGGTACTGTCTCATCATATTTGTTTTAGCCTCCCAAGTAACACTTTCAACTTGTGAATTTATCCATAGTACCTTGACTGATACAATCTTTTTATTCCTTGATTTCTTCACTTGCCGATCCAAAATCTCCACCAGCACTTCTTCATAAGTCAAGTCTTCCTAAATGGACACATCTTTTTAGTAGAACAATAGAAATTAGGGTCACCCAAGCATTTCCTTAGTATCGAAATATGAAACACCATATGAACCATAGTTTCCTTCGGCAAATTTAATTCATAAGCCACCTTCCCAACTTTTTTCACTATTTCATAGGGTCCCACATACCTTGGACTCAATTTACATATCAAAATGCGTCACCCCTTTCATCGGGAAAGCTTTCAAATATATCCAATCACCTTCACTAAATTCTAGTGCTCTTCTCTTCACATCAACATTTCCTTTTGATGACTTTGGGCAACCTTTAACCTTTTGATTATGACTTTCACCTTTTCTGTAGCATTAAGTACCAAATTTGGTCCAACTAAAGGACATATCTCCAACTTCAAACCATCCCACTAGTGACTTACACCATCTACTATATAATGCTTCGAATGGAGCTAGACCAATACTTGAATTGAAACTGTTGTTATAGGAAAATCCAATATGAGCTAAGCGATTATCCAAACTTCTTTTGAAATCAAGCACACAAGCTCTCTACATGTCCTCCAATATCTATATTGTTCTTTCAACTTGTACATCCATTTGAGGATGAAATACATTATTTAGCTTAATTTTAGTACAAGGACCCTTTGGAATGACTCCCAAAAATAAGAAGTAAATTAAACACCTTTATCTGATATAATGACCAATGGTACCTTTTGTAACTTCACCAACTCTTGGAAGTAAACCTTGGCATCATCTTCTGCACCATAGCAAGTCTTTACCAGCAAAAAGTGGGATTTTTTGTCATTCTATCCATGCCTACCTATATTGAGTCAAATTGCTTTCTGGTCCTTGGCAACCTGTAATGAAATCCATGTTCACTATCTCCCATTTCCATGTTGGTATCTCAATGTCTTGAGTCAAACGACTAGGTCTTTGATGCTCTTCCTTAACTTGTTGACAATTTTCACATCTCATCACATGCCTTGCTATGTTCTCTTCTTTCCATTCCACCAATACACTCTTCTCAAATCCCTATACATCTTGGTGGATCCTGGATGAATAGAATTCTTGGAATGATGAGCATTATCAAATATCTTCTCCCATAGTCCATCCATATTGAGTACACATAATCACCCTTGATAGCACAGTACCCCATCTCCGCCTTGTGAGAAGACTTCTACTTTTTTTATCAACCACCAACTTCTTCAACTTTACCAAAGTAGGATCCGTATCTTGCTTTTCTTAAATTTCTTTCATCAAAGATAATTATGCCCCATTAGGTACTAACACAACACTATCACGTAGGCTATTCAACCTTACACCCAGATAGGCCAAATGGTTCAATTCTTTGACTAATCCTTTGTTTCCACTATCAATATGTGTCATGCCGCCCATAGACACTCGACTCAATGCATCAACCACAACACTAGCCTTACCGAGGTGATACATCATACTCATGTCATAATCCATCAAAAGTTCCAACCATCTTCTTTGCCTTAGATTCAAATTCCTTTGGCTAAACACATATTGCAATCTCTTGTGGTCGATGAATATATCAGCATGTACCCAATAGAAATAGTGTAGCCAAATCTTTATTGCAAACACAACAAACAATAACTTAAAATCATGCGTGGGGTAGTTCTTTTAATGCACCTTCAATTTCCTTAAAGAATAGGTAATGACCTTTCAATGTTGCCTCAACACAGAACCTATGACTATATGTGAGGCATTACAATATACAACAAAGCTATCTGAACCTCGGGCAATGCCAAAATAGGAGTCGAAGTAACATGATCCTTCAATATTAAAAAACTCTTTTCACATTCATTTGACTATTAGAATTTTGCCTTCTTCTGGGTCAACTTTGTCAAAGGAGACACAATGGAGGAAAATCCTTCAACAAACCTTCATTGACTAATCCTTTATTTCCACTATCAACATGTGTCATGTTTCCCATAGACACTCGACTCAATGCATCAACCACAACACTAGTCTTATCGAGGTGATACATCATACTCATGTCATAATCCGTCAAAAGTTCCAACCATCTTCTTTGCCTTAGATTCAAATCCCTTTGGCTAAACGCATTACAATCTCTTGTGGTTGATATATATATTAGCATGTACCCCATAGAAATAGTGTAGCCAAATCTTTGATGCAAACATAACAACCAATAACTTAAATCATGGGGTAGTGCCTTTAATGCACCTTCAATTGCCTTAAAGAATAGGCAATGACCTTTCAATGTTGCATCAACATACAACCTACGACTATATAGGAGGCATCACAATATACAATAAAACCATCTGAACCTCGGGCAATGCCAAAATAGGAGCCAAAGTAAGATGATCCTTCAATATATAAAAACTCTTTTCACATTCATCAGACTATTAGAATTTTGCCTTCTTTTGGGTCAACTTTGCCAAAGGAGACATAATGAAGGAAAATCCTTCAACAAATCTTCTATAGTATCCAACCTAACCCAAACGCTTCTAATATCTGATGGAGACAATGGTCTAGGCCAATTTTTCATAACTTCTATCTTTGTCATGACTCAAGCCTAGGGCCTAGATGTGCTAAGGTGAATGGGAAGCTGAAGGGACTCCAAATAAGACTTTTAACGTATTATTTATATATCCTTGGTTGCGGAAGTAATTGAATGACAATAAGAGAGTAGTGATAGGGATAACGGGACTAAAGTAAGTCTTTAGTATGATAAATCATCAAAAGAGTCAAAGCTTAAGCATAATTACATCACTTGTCCAACAACACCTCTTACATGGATTGGGCAGAGGCTAGGACAACTTTCTGGGCTCACCCTTTTAGTATCAAAGTTCAATATAAAGAAATAACAATAGTAAGAGTGCAAAGCTAGTGTCCCTGAACTTGAGCACTCACCAATAGTTTATCTATAAGGTGACCAACTAGCCACGGGGAAGATGATTGTGAGGGACTCTAGTTCCGACATGGTAATATCATGTAGACATAGAGTATGTTTTAGTACGTTTAAATGTACTAACTATGTAGGATGCAAAGCAACAAGAGATAGGCAACATAATTAAAGTGTGTATACATAAGCAATGGGTAAGTATAATAGCAATATGACATGCATAATCGATGCTTAAGTAAAACATGCTTGTACAGAACATATTACATGTGTAGAAAGAGACCAACATCATAGACAAAGCAACTAGTACTTGGAATCCAAGGCATATTGTCAAGCCCCAAGTCCCGTTAGGGCGGACTGGCACCCGTTGCCGATAAGGCCCGGGAGAACCAACCTGTAACTATGCGCTTA
>JAABOM020003325.1:0-60153 GCA_011800125.2 Solanum clarkiae
AGGAAATAGAGAGAGCAATCTGATTTTTTTTGTGAGTTCAAGTGAGAAATGAATTGTGGAGCTGCTTTGGAGCCCTTAATAAAGGGGTCTTTGGCCTACCTTCTCTTGAAGCTTTTACCAACTTATACCACACATTATCAAGATGGTTATCCACCAGCTTGGCCCTCACACTTGGGCCTAAATGGGCCTCCAGTTGATGGGCTTGGGCTGCCTATTTTCCAACTTTCTTTTCACTTAGTTTTGGGCCCAATTTGTTGTGTGTTGTGATATCTTTGGGCCCTTTTTATTATACTTCTTGGGCTAAAAATGTAACCCATTTATGATGCTAAAACATGGGCCAAAGTTACACTCTTAACACAGACTTTATTCATAATCGAACTTGGACATATTCGACGTCGAGCCTCGTCTCCGTTTAGCTAGCAAATTTAAGCTAAGCAAGTAGGTGACTCACCTGCTATCTTACTAAGTCTTACAAGCATCTCAATTCTTTCACTTCATTTTAAGGCCTTAATCTCCTCAATTCGACACAAAACATGTATACACTTGACCTTCTTAAGCATTAGACGCACATATAGCCCATTAACACGAGATTCAAGCACTTTTAAATTTAGCGCTAATTTGACCAAACCATGTCATGCTTCATTTTTATAGTACTAGTGTCGTAAGGTGTGGGGCGTTATATCCTCCCCCCTTAGGAATATTCATCCTCGAATGTTAGCATAATCGGGTAGCTTAACCAAGTTTTAACCTTTACTTATACAAACATTTGACAACATATTAAGTATTCAATAACACACACCTATTAGTGTCCCAATTCTTCATGTTGGACATCCTCTTTAGCTTCAAATAAGTGAGGATATTTCGGTTTCATCGCATCCTCAGGCTCCCATTTTATTTCATCTGCTTGCTGGTCCCTCCATAGTACTTTCACTGAATCTATTTCTTTATTCCTTAGCTTCTTAACTTGATGATCTAGAATAGCAACTGTTACCTCTTCATAGGTGAGATCTTCCGTAACCTATACATCCTCTATAGGAGTGATACGAGATGGGTCACCTATGCATTTTCGAATCATTGAGATATGAAAAACTAGATGAACCATTGAAAGCTCTTGGGGTAGCTCTAGTTCATATGCAACCTGCCCAAACTTATTAATAATCTGGTATGGCCCTATGTAACGTGGACTCAGTTCTCCCTTCTTACCAAATCTCATAACCCCTTTCATTGGAGACACCTTTAAAAATACCCAATCACCCACTGAAAATTCCAGTCCTCTTCTCTTGGTATCCGCATATGACTTGTGTCGACTTTAGCCTATTTCTATTCGCTGCTGTATCACCTTAACTTTTTCCATGGTTTGTTGTACTAGATCTGGCCCAAGTAAGGTGGTTTCACCCACTTCATACCATCCAATTGGCAATCTACATTTCCTCCCATACAAAGCTTCATAAGGTGCCATCTTAGCACTCGCATGGTAGCTATTGTTATAGGCAAACTGAATAAGTGGCAAATGGTCTACCCAACTACCTTTAAAGTCCAATGCACAAGCTCGCAACGTATCTTCAAGTGTCTGAATAGTGCATTCTGCTTAACCGTCTGTCTGAGGGTGGAATGTTGTACTCAAATTCACTTGTGTCCCTAAACTCCTTTGGAAGGGTTGCCAAAACTTTGCAGTGAATTGAGCTTCGCGATCAGATATAATGGAGATTGGGACCCCATGTAGCCTGACTATCTCTTTGAGGTATAGCTTGGCATACTCTTCAGTTGTATAATCCCTCCTGACTGGCAAAAAGAGTGCTGACTTTGTGAGTCTCTCAACTATTACCCATATGAAGTCAAACTTTCGAGATGAGCGAGGTAAACCTGTAACAAAATATATATTGATCATATCCCACTTCCAGGTTGGAAGCTCTACACACTGCATATAACCTCCTGGTTTTTGGTGTTCTACTTTCATCTGTTGGCAATTTGGACATTGAGCCACAAATTCTGCAAGGTCCTTTTTCATGCCTCCCCACCAAAACATTCCCTTTAGGTCATGCTACATCTTAGTTGATCCTGGATAGATGGAATATCGAGAATGATGGGTATATTCCATTATCCTCTATCTTAATCCATTAACATCAGGTACACAAAATCTATTTTGGCAATAAAGTACCCCATTTTGTGCAAGGTCAAAGCCTTTGATTTTACCTTGACTCACCTTTTCCTTAAGATGTCGTAGAATAGGATCATTAAACTATTTTTCTTTCACCTCCTTTACCAATGAATACTCCGCAGCATTATGCACAATAACCCCTTCCTTTGGAGTTCCAAGAAGGCGAACTCCCAAACTGGCTAACTGACATAGGTCCTTAGTCAATACTTGTCTTATAATATCCTGATCACCAGTATTCATTATTGCCTTACGGCTCAGAGCATCAACTACCATATTTGCCTTCCCCGGATGGTGCAGTATGTCAACGTTGTAATCCTTTATTAACTCTAGCCATCTCCGCTTTCTTAGGTTTAGGTCTTTCTGCTTAAAGATATACTGCAGGCTCTTATGATCTGTATATATATCGACATGTACCCCACACAAATAGTTGCACCATATTTTCAGAGAAAACACAACCGCTGCCAGCTCAAGATCCTGTGTTGGGTAATTTTTCTCATGTGGTCGTAGTTACCTGAATTCATAAGCAATCACCCTACAATTTTGTGTCAATACACACCCTAAGTGAACTCCTGAAGCATCGCAATATACTGCATACCCCTCAGTACCTTCCAGAAGTACTAGCACAGGCGCAGAAGTTAGCTTATTCTTCAGCTCCTGGAAGCTTCTTTTACATGCATCATTCTATTGGAACTTGGTTGCCTTATGTGTAAGCTTTGTTAGAGGTGCAGAAATAGAAGAAAAACCTTCAATAAATCTCCTGTAATAGCCTGCCAAGCCTAGGAAACTCCGGACTTCCGTGGGGGTTGTTGGTCTTGGCTAATCCTTCACAGCTACTATCTTTTGTGAATCAACCCTTATTCCCTTATCAGACATAATATGACCCAAGAATGCTACTGACTTTAGCCAAAATTCATATTTAGAAAATTTGGCATACAACTGTCGATCACGAAGAACATATAACACCTGTCGCAAGTGATCTGCGTGGTCCTCTTTTGATCTTGAGAATATACCAAAATGTCATCTATAAATACTATCACGAACACATCCAAGAATAGTTTAAATATCCTGTTCATCAGATCCATACAAACTGTTGCTGCATTTGTTAGCCCAAATGACATAACAAGAAATTCAAGGTGATCATAGCATATTCTGAAAGCTGTCTTGGGTATATCTTGCTCCTTTACCCTTACTTGGTGATAACCTGATCCCAAATCAATTTTTTGAAAAGCATATGGCACCCTATAACTGATAAAATAAGTCATCAATCCTGGGGAGGGGGTATTTATTCTTAATTGTCACCCTATTCAATTGTCGATAGTCAATACGCATTCTCAAGGTGTCATCCTTTTTTCGTACAAATAACACTGGTGCACCCCAGGGGGACACACTTGGTCTTATGAAACCCTTCTCCAATAAGTCTTTTAACTGCTCTTTTAATTCACGCAATTCTGCCAGGGCTATTCTATATGGAGGGATAGAAATAAGTTGAGTGCCTAAATCAATACCAAAATCTATTTCTCGTTCAGGAGGTAAGCCTGGGAGTTCTTCAGGGAACACATCAACAGATTCATTCACTACTGGAACTAATTGAAGAGTTGGTAGTTCTGCCTCTATATCCCTCACTCTAACTAAATGGCATATATACCCCTTAGATATCATCTTTCGGGCCTTAAAGTAAGAGATAAACTTCCCCTTCGGTGCCCTAACATTACCTTCCCATTCAAGAACTGCCTCATTTGGAAAGTGGAAGTACACTCTCTTAGTTCGCTAATCCACAGTTGCATAACAAGAAGGTAACCAATCCATACCCATTATAACATCAAATTCCACCATTTCTAGCTCAATTAAATCAGCCAATGTGTCACGGTCACAAATAGTCACTACACAATCATAATAAACACTTCTAGCCATAATAGATTCACCGGTTGGTGTAGACACTTCAAATGGTTTGTTTACTAATTTGGGCGTTCTCTTAAGCTTCCCAGCAACTAGTGGAGTGATGTATGATAGTGTGGAACTGGGGTCAATTAATGCATGTACATTATGTGAAAGGATGGACAATGTACCTGTGACCACATCAGGTGAAGCTTCCAAATTCTGTTGATTCCCTAATGCATAAGTGCGATTTTGGACCCCGCTAGAGCTAGCTGCACCTCTAACATCTCTACCACGACCTATTGGTTCTTGCTGACCCCTACCTGCTGGAGGGATTGATGATGATGATACAACAGCTAACCCAACGGTTTGTGCCATACCACTCATACGTCTCCTCGAGCAATCCCTCATTATGTGCCCTGACATACCACACCAATAAAAAATATCTTCCCCAACATGATATATACCCAAATGACTTCTTCCACACTGTCTACAAGGCTGCCTAGAAGTCATTTGCTGGCCTGCTGAATAACTCGCTGTTCAGGCACCTTGCCCTTCACTCCTTGGACAAAAATGATTCCTTCTAGACCCCTGAAGTTGTGGTGGAGCACTGGCTATAGAGTAGGAGGATGATGGCTTAGGTGGTATATTAGGAACCCGGGGCCTAAACTCACTTTGGGAAGGTGTAAACTGCCCTGCAGATCTAGCCTTTTTGGCCTGCCCCCTTTCCAGCTCTTGTGTCCTTCTTCTCTGCGTCTGCTCTTCTAATTTCTGTGAAAAAGCTTGCATCCTCGCTATGTCCATGCCTTTATTCAAGGAAGCAATGGTACAGTCTCTGACCAGATACATATCCAACCTATCTACATATCGATGAACTCGGTCTGCCATAGTAGCAACTACATTAGGAGCATACCTGGACAATGAATTAAATTGGAGGCTATACTCCCTCACGCTCATATTCCCCTGGTGAAGATTCAGGAATTGATCTACACGGGCCTCCCGAATCTCTATTGGCAAGTAATGGTCAAGAAAGGCCTCTTTGAACTCTTTCCAAGTAATTGGGGGAGCGTCTATACCTTTAGATTGCTTCTAGGATTCAAACCACAATATAGCCACACCCTTCAGCCTATATGTCGCTAACTCAACTGCTTCTATACCACTGACATGCATAACATCTAAGGTACGCTGTATTTGATCAATAAAGTCCTTGGGGTCTTCATTAGGATCAGACCCAATAAAGGCTGGAGGGTCCAAATTAAGAAAATCACGTATCCTAGTACCTGTTGCCCTATTCATACCACCAATACCCATAACTGGACCTTCCTACCTTTGACTTTGGCTAGCAACTATACGAGTCAATAGCTGGACTGCATTTCTCAAATCCTGCACTGTAGCATCAATAGGTGGTTCTGGTGGAATTCCACTACTTCCTGGTTCATTAGGAGCTTGAGGAGTTGGAGATGTCTGTGATAAAGACTCTTCTTGAGCCTCATTTCGTTGTCTCACACGACTGGGTGTACCTGCCACCACTTCTATTGCCTTCCCTTTACCTTTGTTCTTCCTAGTTTCAGGCATACTTGCTATATAAAACAATTTAGGGGTTAGACACAATCCACCTATTATACTTCGCTCTATGGCACGATCTAAAGAATGAAAAGAAGTAACAACTCTTAAATGCCATGTAGCCTCCTGCTTATAAATGTGGTGCACAACACATCGATAAACAAGACTCTACATAGACACGACTTTGTAGACTCCCTAGGATGACCTGCTCTGATACCACTTCTGTCACGCCCCAAAGTCCCGTTAGGGTGGACTGGCACCGGTTGCCGATACGGCCCGGGAGAACCAACCTATATCTATGCTCTTCCTGTATATATTATGAGGGATTTCTATGTTTGACATGCCTTTAAGAAGATAAGCAGTGATAACAAGCCAAAAGGAAATTCATATGACTAGGCCGTTGGGGCCACGGTGTTTAAAGTACGAGACATGACTTCACTTTTCTTTACTTAGTCTACAAAGCTTCTAGATAAAGAAAAACATCTGATAAGGGTCACGATAGGCCCCGCCTCAACAAACTGTGCAATAAAAACATGTAAGCTCTAGACATATACAAAGCCCCGAAGCAACCTGGAGCTTGGTGACAGCAACTGAATATCCTGTACTCCTACTGAGGAGATCTACTAGCACCTGTACCTGTAAGGGCCATCAGTACGAGATAATGTACTAAGTATGTAAAGCAAGAAACACTGTATATGATATAACAACTCAAGTGAAACAATACACTATGTAGCATAAGAGACCACCTTTAGTTATATTATGGGATCATGTACTTTATGTTCTTTATATTGCTTTACCTTTACTGTAAAATCTGTACTGTAAAGTCTGTACACAACTGTAATACAAATGACCAACTGATCAATGGTATAACTGTATCGGGATCGTCCCTGGCTAGGTTATTCCTTAACCCCTCGGGCTACCACCCATAATAAGATGTTTCCCTGGCTAGGTGATTCCTCCACCCCTCGGGATATGGGATCATCCCTGGCTAGGTTCTTCCTTAACTATTACCCGTGATAGAATCTTCCCTGGCTAGGTGATGCTTCCACCCCTGGGGCTACAACCTATCAATAAACAATATACTTTACCTTCTAATTACCTTTGAGATGGTTCTTTTGGTGGTCACAATATTGGAGCTGTAGGACTGTATATGCAACATGTGACATGTAGATAGTCATACACGACAATATGACAATGAAAAAGAGTGCGTTACACAAATAATAAAATGCGTATGAAATGAAACAACTCGTGAACTTTATCTAGTAATAAGAACCCATGTAAGTTGGTATAAAAGCATGTATGCAGATTTGAAAGTGACAATGTATGGAAGCATGTGAACAAGTCAAAGAATGGAGACACGATTAATGGTCGTGTCGGAGTTGGCAAGTGCCTTTATGTGCTAAGGAGAGATCTATGTTTCATGCCAAGTTATATGAAATCAAGTAGCCTTACATACCTCGTTGTATGACCTCGTTACTACTTTGATACAAAATTCCCTTTCTCCAAATACTGATCTACAATATAGTAGGTGATAAAACTAGCATTAGCAGCTAATAAGTACATCTTGGCATCCCAATCACATAAGAAAACAATACATGGGCAGCAAGCGGGTGTTTATAACCCGAGCGTATTCCTCTAACCTTTCCACCCATGACCATATTTGCTAATACACATTAGCATGTACACATCATGTACATCCTACTTTAATGCCATATAGTCTTACAACAGCCCACAAAGCACAACACATCACAATTCCACACAATCTAAAAATGGACAGCATAATGTTACCTTCCTTCGCTACATTTCGACATTGACAACTCCAAACCTATTTCAACTCTAACCAAAATGTTACAGCAACATTTACACATATAAATAGACCTAAAAAAGTCTTGTAACATCACTTAATAAGTCAAGAAGGACGTGGGCTAATAGCCTTATATACAACAGCCCGCAAGTTCCAATCAACATGACGCTTAAGATAACATGATAAAATGTGCTTGTTAAATGAAACCAAAATCAGGGCAGCAACTTTTGGATAATATTCATAGTTCAAACCATGTTAAGAAAATCAACTTCTCTTCATAATACAGCATACAAACCATAGAAAGACCACTAGAACAAAAGACAAGTATGCAGCAACTTTCCCAACACGAGCTGTCTCAAATTTCCAGCACAACATACTAGCATGTACTTCTTGTTTTTCGTAAGAAAACCACACCAAACACATGTGTAAACTTACCTACCACTTAATTCTGGGTGTAGGGATTATCCGAGAACCCTATAAGTCCCTCTTAGCTGCTTTTCAAAGTTGAGAAAAGTTGAGAGGAAATAGAGAGAGCAATTTGATTTTTTTTGTGAGTTCAAGTGAGAAATGAATTGTGGAGCTGCTTTGGAGCCCTTTATAAAGGGGTCTTCGACCGACCTTCTCTTGAATTTTTGAACAACTTATACTACACATTATCAAGTTGGTTATCCACCAGCTTGGCCCTCACACTTGGGCCTAAATGGGCCTCCAAGTTGATGGTCTTGGGCTGCCTCTTTTCCAACTTTCTTTTCACTTAGTTTTGGGCCCAATTTGTTGTGTTTTCTGATATCTTTGGGCCCTTTTTATTATACTTCTTGGGATGAAAATGTAGCCCATTTATGATTCTAAAACATGGGCCAAAGTTACAATTTTAACATGGACTTTATTCATAATCGAACTGGGACAAATTCGACCTCGAGCCTCGTCTTCATTTAGCTAGCAAATCTAAGCTAAGCAAGTAGGTGACTCACCTGCTAGCTTACTAATTATTACAAGAACCTCAATTCTTTCACTTCATTTTAAGGCCGTAATCTCCTCAATTCAACACAAAACATGTATATACTCGACCCTCTTAAGCATTAGACGCACATATAGCCCATTAACACGAGATTCAAGCACTTTTAAAATTTAGCGCTAATTTGACCAAATCATGTCATGTTTCATTTTTATAGTACTAGTGTTGTAAGGTGGGGTGTTACAGGTTACCCACACACTTCCTCAACTTAGATACATGGAAGAACAGATGAACCATATTCTTATCCATAGGAAACTCCAATTCATAGGCAACCTTACTAATTCTTCTCGAAATTCTATAAGGTCTCATAAACCTTGGGCTCTATTTCCCTTTCTTTCCAAACCGGACCATACCCTTCATGGGTGAGATCTTCAAGCAAAACCAATCACTTACATTAATCTCATGGTCTCTTCTCCTCATATCGGAATAAGATTCTTGTCAACTTTGAGCCATCTTCAACCTCTCCCTCTCCAAAGCTTCGATAACCAAATCTGGGCCCTAAAAAAGCCATCTCTCTCACATCAAACCACCCTATCGGGGATCTAAAATGCCTACCATATAAAGCTTCAAAAAGAGCCATGCCAATACTAGAGTGGTAGCTATTGTTGTAATAAAACTCAATAAGAGGAAGATGTACATCCCAACTACCCTTAAACTCCAAAACACAAGCTCTAAGCATATCCTCAAGATTTTATAGTTCTTTTGGCATGACTATCCATTTGAGGATGAAAAGTCGTGCTAATCTTGAACTTGGTACCAAGACCCTTTTGGAAGGATCTCCAAAAATGAGAAGTGAATTAAGCACCACAATCCAAAATGATAGACAAGGGTACCCCATACAACCTAACCAACTCATGCGTATACAACTTGGCTTAATCTTCAGCACCATAAGTCGTTTTAACCGGTAGGAAGTGAGCGGACTTTATCATTCTATCTACAATAACACAAATAGTATCAATACAATAACCCAAATAGTATCAAAGTGTTTCCTAGTCTTTGGCAACCCAACCACAAAATCCATGTTAATCTCTTCCCACATCCAAGTAGGAATTTCTATGTCTTGGGCTAGACTACCCAACCTTTGATGTTTGGCTTTCACTTATTGACAATTGTGACAACCGGCTACGAACATGTCAATATCCCTCTTCATACCACCCCAACAACACACCTCCCTTATGTCATTAAACATCTTTTTGGAACCGGGGTGAATAGAATAGGATGAATATGGGCCTCCTTCATAATCAACTCCCTCAAGTCATCAACACTAGGCACACACAACCTACCTTGGTACCTAACGGAACCATCACCCCCCTGGGAGAAAACTTTCACTTTACCATCTTTCACCAAAGCCTTCAATTCTAGCAAGGTGGGGTCACAACCTTTTTTTTTACTTGACATTCTCAATCAGAGAAGATTTCGAACCATCAACAACCACTACACCACCATTTTCAACTTCATTCAACCTAACCCCTAACCTAGCTAACCGGTGAATATCTCTATCCGAAATGTCAATATAAGCTAGACTACTCATGGACACTCTAGTTAGAGAATTGACCATAACACTAGTCTTGCCGAGATGATAGTGCACACTCATGTCGTAATCCTTAAGGAGCTCTAACCACCTCCTTTGTCTCAAATTAAGATCTTTTTGCGTGAACACATATTGGAGACCATTTTCGTCAGTAAACACATCTACATGAACTCTATACAATTAATGATGCCAAATTATCAAAGCAAACACCACAAATACCAATTCAAGAACATGGGTGGGATAATTTCGCTCATGAATCTTTAGTTTCCTAGAGGCATATGCTATAACCTTGCCATTTTGCATCAAAACACACCCCAAGAAAATTCTTGAGGCATCACAATAAACCACAAAAACTTCTAACCCTTTTGGTAGAGCCTAGATAGGAGCGGAGATAAATTTGCCTTTCAAAGTTTAAAAACTCTTTTCACATTCATCGGTCTAAACAAATTTTTCCTTCTTTTGGGTCAGCTTTGTCATAGGGAAAGCAATAGAAGAGAAACCATTCATGAACCTCCGATAGTAACGCGCCAAACCCAAGAAACTTCTAATATTTATCAAATTTAGGGGCCTAGGTCAATTCCTTATCACCTCCATCTTCTTAGGGTCCACTTTAATTCTATCACCCAACACCACATGCCCTAGAAATGCAACCTCTTTCAACCAAAATTCGCGCTTTTCATATTTAGCGAACATCCTCTCATTTCTCAAAATTTACAACACCACCCTCAAATGGTTAACATGCTTTTCTTCACCACGGAATAAATCAAAATATCATCAATCAAGACCACTACAAATATATCAAGGTAGGGTTTAAAGACCTTATTCATGAGGTCCATGAATATTGTCGGTGCATTAGTCAAGCCAAAAGACATTACCACAATTTGAAATGCCCATACCTAGTCTGAAAAGTCATCTTGGGAATATCATACTCTCTTACCTTCACTTGGTGGTACCCGAACCGAAGATCAATCTTAGAAAAGTGACAAGCCCTTAGTAGTTGAATCCTTGGTAGAGGATACTTGTTCTTTATAGTGACTCTATTAAGTTGCCAATAATCGATGCACATTCTAAGAGAACTATCCTTTTTCTTTACAAACAACATTGGTGCACCCCAAGGTGATTTCTAGGCCTTATGAAACCCTTCTCCAATAAATACCTCAACTGATCCTTCTACTCTTTCAACTTCACCAGGGCCATATAGTAAGGAGGAATGAAAATGGGTTGTGTATCGGGGAGGAGGTCTATACCAAAGTTTATTTTTGTTTCGGGAGGAACACTGCGAAGCTCATCGAGAAAGACATTAAGAAACCTATTGACCACCAGAACCGACTCAATAGAGAGGAATTTAGACTCAACATCCCTAACCCTCACAAGATGGTAAATATAACCCTTAGAAATCAATTTTTGTGCTTTAAGACAAGAAATAAATTCCAATCAAGAAAGGGTTCATTAGGTACTTGGAACCTCACTTTATTGGTCCTATAATCAATGGAAGCATGATATGCATGGAACCAATCTATCCTATGAATAATAACAAAATCCACCATGTCAAGTTTAAGAAAATCACAAGGCAATACTTTATGCTATATGGACACAGGACAATCCCTATAGACTCTTTTAGCAATGATAGACTCACCAAAAGGGGTAGACAACTCATAAGGTTCACACAACAATTCGGGACACATGTGAAGCCTATTGGCAACAAAAGAAGTGATGAAAGAAAGAGTGGCACCAAGATCTACCAAAGTATACACATCATAATAAAAAACCTTTAACATACCGGTAACAACATCGGGCACCTCATCCACTCCTTGCCTTCCTTGGAGAGTATCAAACTTATTTTGCCTTGCAGCAGCACTCCCTTGGTGGCCTCCCTTTGCCCTTTAACCCATATTAGCACCTTGGCCTTGAGGACGACAATCTCTACCCTTGTTTTGAGCATGTGGACAATCAACAACCTTGTGACCCACTTCACCACAACCAAATCAAGCAATAGAGTTCTTCAAACATGGACCACCATGGTTTATCCCACACTTTTGGCACCTAGGATTAGTCATCCCACCATTGCCACCTTGGAACCTTGGGTTAGACACCCCATCATTAGCAAACCTCTTGTTAGGAGCATTAGCGAACCCTTGACCTTGGAACTTGTGGCCTTGTTGGAAGCGGCCACCCTTGGTACTTTGGAAGCCACCCTCAAACCGAGCCATTTTGGATTCCCTACTTCTTCTCTTCCTAAGTTTCTCCTCCTCAAGTTGTCCAACATGTATAATGAGCCATGACAAGTCCATATCACTCACTGGCATGGCGATACGACACTCTTCGTTCACCAAGTCGGACACTCCCAACACAAACTTGTTCATCCTTTATCTAGGGTCAACAATCAAATGAGGAGCATACTTTGAGATCTTGTTGAACTTGGGGACATACTACCTCACACTCATGGAACCTTGCTTAAGATTTATGAACTCCATCATTTTTGCCTCTCTCAACTGAATAGGGAAGAACTGGTTGAGGAAGGTGGCTTTGAACTCCTCCCAAGGAATAGCATCATCATTTCTCCTCTTCAAATTTCATTGAGCAAACTAAATTTGGGCCATAACTTTAAGTTTGTATGCCGCTAATTCTGCTTTCTCCTTCTAATTTAGACCCATGATAGATAGCACCTTATGCACCTCATCGATGAACTCTTGGGATCTTCCTTCGCCTTGGACCCATGAAACGTCGGAGGGTTCATCTTTGTGGAATCCCTCAGCTTAGAGGCCAGAGTAGGAGCATGAGGATATTGGGCCCCTTGGTCATTTGGTTGGTCATAGCATGTGCGAACAAACTGATGGAATTCTAGAACTCATCTTGGGCTACCCTCCATCTTGAGGAGCTTGAGAAATGGGAGGGACATGTTGCTCCTAGGGTGTATGGGATTTCATTAGTCTTTCTCTTGGTAGCAGCATGATCTGGAAGAGCAAAGAGCATTTGTTGGGGGTGGGGGGAAGCGTTATCTTTACTCCTAAAGCATGACATAGATCATGAAGAGGTGAAACATTTCCTAAAATGTCTCATAGCCTCCTATTCATAGTTTTAGTGCGCTTCACAACCAAGAATAAGGCTCTAATCGATGCGATATGTTGGATTTTCAAGGACCATTAACAACCTAGTGCTATGATACCAGGCTTGTCACATCCCAAGCCAAGGGCCTAGACGTGACATGACGAATGGGAAGTCTGAAGACCACCCACAAAAGCCTCTCATCATATCATGTACAAATCCTTGGTTGCGGAAATTAAATAAGACCATAAAAAGATTCAATTATAAAAAAGGAAGCAGGACTAAGGGAATCTTTGATAATCACAAAAACATAAGAAGAGTCGAGCTCATACCATATACAAACATATTATCCAACAACACCTCTACTTTAGAATGGAGCGAGGGCCAAGACATTTCCTGGGCTCACCCTCATTACAATAAGTATCCAACATAAGGTACAAGTCTCAACATAGCATGAATAAAATAGATATTATCCTTGGAACTGAAGACTCACCGAAGCTTTCGTCAAGAATCGAGCTAGCCATGTAGAGAAGGATAATCGATAGGAGCTTCAGTCCCTACATGATAATATCATGTAGGTATAGAGTATGCGTTAATACTTGGAATGTACTAAGTATGCGGGGTACATGCAACAAAGACATAGGCTATAATATTCAAATTGCATACATATAAACAATGGATGTAATCTAAATATGACCTGTATAATCAACGCTTGTAATAAAAATTTATGTAAAACATTTAACTTGCATAATATATCATACATATGTAGGAGGAGACCTTAGCAAAATAAGACTCTAATCGATGCAATGTGTTGGATTTCCGAGGACCATCAACAACCTAGTGCTTTGATACCAAGCTTGTCACATCCCAAGCCTAGAGCCAAGACATGAGATGACGAATGGGAAGTCTGAAGACCACCCAAAAAAGCGTCTTAGCATATCACGCACAAATTCTTGGTTGCAGAAGTTAAATAAAACCATAAAAAGATTCAATTATAAAAAAGGAAGCGGGACTAAGAGAAGTCTTTGATAATCATAAAAGCATAAGATGAGTAAAGCTCATACCATATACAAATATAGTATCCAACAACACTTCTACTTTAGAATGGAGTGAGGGCCAAGACACTTCCCGGGCTCACCCTCATTACAATAAGTATCCAACATAAGGTACGAGTCTCAACATAGCATGAATAAAATAGATATTCTCCTAGGAATTGAAGACTCACCGAATCTTTCATCAAGAATCGAGCTAGCCATATGGAGGAGGATAATCGATAGAAGCTTCGGTCCCTACATGGTAATATCATGTAGGTATAAAGTATACGTTAGTACTTGGAATGTGCTAAGTATACGAGGTGCAATGCGACAAAGACATAGGCCATAATATTCAAATCGCATACATATAAGCAATGGATGTAATCTCAATATGACATGTATGATCAATGATTGTAATAAAAATTTATGTAAAACATTTAACTTGCATAATATATCATACATATGTGGGAGGAGACCTAAACATACATAGATCAAGTGAGCTACTACTTGGAATCCAAGGCATGAAACCCCCGTGGTGAGGTTATGAGGCATAACACCCCCTCGATAAGGTGACCGGGCATGACACCCCCTGACGAAATGTGGTCTACTTGCCAAGGTAAACCAAACATGATAACATGATCTCATGTACTAGATGGATCCACCAGTAAAGCCAATTTAGGGAAATAATATCATCATATGGTGGTAAATAGATTAGAGACTAAAAACTTTATATAAGGACCCCTTGAGTCAAGCCCCCACCTTAAGCTTCAATGGGTGCTAAGTGTAATCCCACGGAATATATGAAATAATCATAACTTTAATAATAACATGAGTAACTTGTAAGAGACATGATTAGATGACATGAGTAGCTCATTCACACGCTTGACCTCTTCTAGTGACTTTATTTGAACTTTAATATGAGGGTAAAATAATAATCATGCTTGATCTCTCAACTTACCATGAATAGCTCACAGGAGGATAAAATCTTGAAATTGGGTTCAACTTGTCACTTAAAGAACCATAGATACTTTTCATGAATTTAATAAATGCTTGAAAGCCCTTAATCATCATGAAATCACTTGACTTGTAAATCATGTAATAGTTCATCAACAACATGAGAATTTTTGTCATGTTATTTTATCAAATGCATGGTGGAATCATGATACTTGTTCAAAATTATGCAATTCAAGAGTAAAATAAGAAGAGTAAACTCAATTCAAATCAATCCACCAATATTGTAATAAAACCCTCATTTAGGGTATATTGAAATTCATCTCAAAATTCACAATAATTCATAATTTTTATAGTTCACATCACGCATAATTTCAGTATATATAAATCAACTAATAGTATGAGATTAAAATGGATATTCATGCATAATCCATCAGTACTTGGAAAAACCCAACATAGTTTATGTTCATAATTCATAACAAGAGATACCCATGAGTAATACAACTTATAATCATGCAATTTTCATAAAATAAGAAGGTTGAGCTCCATACGTGAAAGGACCCATGGATGACGGCCCACATACCTTAAACTTAGATTTTCATGAAATTGATATGAGCAAGACTTGAGACTTGACTTGAGTCCTTGAAATCCAAAGTAAGCTCTTGAAGTTGTTTGAATTGAATGAAGGGTTTGATAGTGTATGGGGATGGTTTAGAGAGTGTTTTATTGAGAGTTTGAAGGTGAAAAATGCTAAGTATAGAGGTATTCATGTTTAAATGAGAATTTGATCATTACCCAAATGCCCTTGGATGAAACAAGAAATTGAGGAAAAACTTACACTGGTCCGCATCTAGTCTGTGATGCAAACCAAATGCGAAGGACAGTTTGTCCTAGTCTGCATACAGGCAGCATCGTGCCTGTGATGAGGAGGCACGCTAGAAATCAATTAATTAGCAATATGTGCCTGTGATGCGGAGGCACGCTAGAAATCAATTAATTAGCAATATGTCTTCTTTTGCTATGGCTCTTATAAAATTTGAGTTTTACCGATCTCCCTCTCAATTTTGCCCTCTGATAAAAAATACGAAGTTAGATTTCCGAAATCACACATGATTTTTGAGATATATGAAAATACGATTATGGGGCATTTCGAAGCACATGAGTGGTGTTTCAATATCATATTGAAGAAACTTAAAGAAAAGGTAAAATACTTTATAAAAGACTTTGTGGGTGAAAGGATACATACTAATCAAAATCACATACCTTAGTAACCTTAGGGAAAACGAATATTGAATCCTTTGGGAAGAATCTTTAAACTCTAGCCTTACCTTTCCCTTTGTTAGAGAGAATATTGCTATAGGAAAATTGAGAGTGGAAGAATGAGGGATTAACTAAGGGTCCTAGGGATTTAAGATCTGGTTTGGGGCCGTTTTGATCGCCATAACTACACAGTTTACGAATTGGAAATGCGAAAATGACAAAAGTTCCCTTTATTAATACTATTGAAATCGTCGTACGAAAACTTATTTACTAGCCGTGGTTCGAACCACGGACCGTTGGTCCTATCCATCCTAGTAACTTTTCCCAATTTATAGAAACCGAGTTGCTGACCCCAACTATAAAACCATCTTTCACGGGCCATACATTGACTTATGGGTCATGGTTGGACTTGTAGAATCCTATGGGTCATGGTTGGACCCATTCTATGAAGGGATCTTACGGGCCCTGAATCGATCTACGAACTATGTTGTTAGTCATTTATCACTTTCCAACAAACTCCAAATTTCCTTCATCTCTAATACTCCCATCTATGATCCCTTTTTGTAGGCTGTCGTCGGGTACATGGGTTACCCCACACTTGGAAAGATTTTTGGATCAATCCTACAGACTGTAACTCCACCTACGGCCCATAAAGTCACCCTTGTAAACTAACTCCAAGTCATTTTTCAGTCTAACTTTTCTGCACTCTTAGGCTCCTAAACTGGAGGTCGTTGAAATATTTCCCCCTTAGGAATATTCATCCCGGAATGTACAAAAAGGCAGACTTTAAGTACTAAATTATCAGCTCATAACCCAGCATGCATGCAAAAAATGCAATTTAAACATCATTTCATAAAATTCTCAAAATCTACTCTCCAAACTTGTCTCAATATAGTCCATAAGCATAGAAATAAGTGCATTCATCATGTAAAATTAAAATGCAAGGAATTAGAGGTTTTAGAAAAAAATTTAATACATTGCGCTTGAGTAGAGTGGAATAGATACGGTTGATGCTTCATCATGTCCACTTCCACTTCCCATGTAGCACCCTGATGGGTCTATATTTAAGACTCATTTTGGAGAGAAATTGCAAGAGAACATTACCCTAGGTGTGGTAATAATTCCAATTTCTAACAAATACTATGTGTCATGATAAGAAATGGAGTAAAAGTGCACAAAAGGGCAAGTTTTGGTGGAATCTTGGAAAGTAAGCAAAAGTGTTGAAAGGAAGTGCCACCGACATCTTTGGCGGTCACCAAATTAGAAAGGTAGATTAAGGAGTGATCACCTAATATTACAGTGGAAGAAGCCTCATAAAGATGCATAGGAAAGTAGTCAAGTACAAATTTGGCGCATCGTTAGAGTGCTCGGCAATGGCCGGCCTTGACTGCCGAATGGCATTTCATAGCACAAATACTTACACATTTTCATAGAGCATATAAGAAATTTTAGAAAGTAAATCATCTTTTCATTCCATATTAGAACAATTCCACTGTAGTAGTACATAGAACCTTCTTCTTAGAGTACACAGGAGTCCAGGGTTTTGAAGCTTCTGGCATCAAATTCGAGAGGATTAGCTGGTGATAACCACTAATTTGTACTCAATTTTGTTACTCATGACTTTTGCTACTATGTATGACAATCAATCTTGAATTTCTAATATGTGTTGTTAAAGCTTCCATGTTGGAGGTGTGCATTTGATATGGGTCTTTAATTTACTAGATAAGTTTGTGATGTGTTGACTTATCTATAGTTGATTTGGGTGAATTTATATTTTTTCCTAAGTTTAATGTACGAATTTCAAGGTTGAAACTTGGGGTTTTTTTCTAGATCTCTAATTGTTCCTTAGCTGAGATTATTAGAGTGTGAAAGGGATATGATTGCTGGAAACCTTATGGAGTTCCAATTGATATCCACTTTTGTAGATTCAATGGCCAAGGTAGTAGGTGTTTTACTCGACTTCTTAGGTCAAGCATGTTCTCGGTGGTCCGTGTGTGATATCTTAGTTGATTCATGCGAAACACCCATATATCATAGGTGATTTAGGTTACAAGCAACCTAGCCTATTCACTCAACATCAAATCATGTAGTCAAGCATCTAGACCCACTTGTTAGATTATTACTCATATTTGCACATCTCCAACATCTTCCTTGATAGTTGTTTAATTCAATAGTTAGAACTTGTTAGCTGAACTTTATTTGATTATTCCAACGCCCAAATCCTATAAATACTTGGTCCAACTAGTCACTTTTGCCTTGAACAACGATTCCCTATAAGATGACCCTAACCTCTATAGCTAGGTTATTATGCTAATGACAATTGCCCATTCTTCTTTTGAGTAGTAGGGTTGAGCGACGTAAAAAATGCATCGTTGCCAGGGACACGGCATGTTCATATTGGAAGTGTTTGTTGAGCTTTATTCTTGTAGTTAGAATTCTTTGTACTATTTTTTTTTTGCTGATTGAACAATAGGTGTAGAGATGGAGGATGATAGAGGCATTCATGCTGAGAATGTTGGGACATGAACGAGATACAAGATGTTAATGAGGATTAGGTTGGAAGCACCTGTGCTATCCGACTACCCCCATTGGTTGGAGGAGTTAATCTCAATGTACTGAGCACCATGTTGCAACTCCTCTAGATGAAGATTCTATTTCGACGGCTCGGCCATGAAGACCCTCATGAACACTTGAGGAACTTTGTTGATTTGTGTCTCCTTCAACTTTAGGGGATAAAGCCAAGAGGCTATCTCGACTAAGGCTATTTCCTTTCTCCATCACCGCAGAGGCATTGAGGTGGCTAGCAGAGTTGCCTCGTGATTCTATTATTTTATGGGAGGAGCTACAAACTGCATTCCTAGAGAGATATTTCCCTCCATCAAAGATGATTAAATTGAGAAAAAGTATTGAGAACTTTAAGCAGCTAGAGACTGAGCTATTGCATGAAACATGGCTCACGTTTTGGAAACTCTTGATTTAGTATCCTAACCATAGAGTTCCTGACCATAAGATTTTGCAATACTTTTATGTGAGTCTTGATGCTACAAACAAAGGAGTGGCTGATACACTAGGGAGAGGAGGTCTAATGACACAATCATTCACTGAAGCTTGTAACCTCTTGGATAGCATGACAAAAATTAATATAGCATGGTATACAAGAGATGTTGTAGTCCCTTCGAACAACAAAGATCCTACTAAGAAATGGCTTGCTAAGGACCAAGAAAGGGATGAGAACATGGCTAAGATGTTAACTCAGCTTGATCATTTGACTAAGCATGTCATGAGAGAAAATTGCAAGAGTGTGAATGCTGTGGGAGCTACAGGGGAGGTGATGTTTGAAGGTGGTTACAATGAAGAATGTTATTAAATGGGTAACCAGATGGTAGGTTCTCAGCTGGCTTTCCAAAGGCCACCCGAGAATCAAGGTTGGAATAGTAAACTTGGATGGCGAGATCGAGCATGGACTAAACAACCTCAAGTTAGGTGTTGGCAGAATTGTGAGGGAGATCGATACTTTCCACCACATGATAGAGTGAAGGCTGCTGACCTAGTGATTAATCAAGAGATTCCTCAAACTGAGGATATGCTTTCACGAATTTTGAGTAAGGTGGAGGCTTCAGACAAGGTCTTAAAAGAAATAAAATCCGATTTTTCCCAGTTGAGTCAAACTGTGGCATCTTATTCAATATCAATCAAACATTTGGAGACTCAATTAGGAAATATTTCAGCTCATTTGATTCAATGTCTTGAGGGAGGTATGCCTAGTGACATGGTGCCAATCCAAAAGGGAATGATCAGTAGTGCTTGGCCATTACTACTTGAAGTGGGAAGTTTATCGAAGGCACTAAACCATCCCTAGTTGTTGATGAAGATCTAAAAGAGATAGAAAAAAAAAGATATGATTGTTGTTGAGGATGATGAGCAGGAGGCTCAAGTTGTAGGTGAGGATATTTGTGGCAACCCCGAGAATGATTAACAAGAGAAAAGTGGGGACAATGTGGCGAAAGCCAAGAATGCTATCCCCAAAAAATCAAGTCTAGCTGTGAGGCAGAGGAACTTCATTTCAAAGTGAATCCTCCCCCACAAAGATTTAAGAAGAAAGAGGAAGATGCTAAATTTAAAAGTTTCTTTCTATGTTAATTCTTTGCCAATAAATGTTCCCCTTGTGGAAGAATTAATTGAAATGCTTGGATATGCCAAGTTCATGAAAGAATTGGTGAAAAAGAAAAAGACTGTTGAATGTGAGATAATTGAAGTGTCTCACAATTGCAATGCAATCCTAACAGAAATGTTAGTGACGAAGAAGAAAGACACAAGAGCGTTCACTATTCCATACACAATAGGAGCCTCAAAGTTAAGTCAAGCTCTTTGTGATTTAGGGGCAAGAATAAGTCTCATGCCTCTAGCTATTTTTGAGGAACTAGGTTTAGAAATCCCTTCACCAACTAACAATGCAGCTGCTCATCACTGATAGGTCTACTAAAAGAGCAGTGGGAATTCTACACGATGTGTTGGTGAAGGTAGACAAACTTATCCTTCCCAGTTGGTGATGGAATGTTTCATTGTACTTTAGGGTAGCAATCAAGGTAAACTCACTGTGATAAAGGGCGATCCCTAGCATGTTTGGTGCAGCGTAAAGTATGCTAGGCAGTATGGTTCGGTGTCTCCGAGCATGCTCACTCACCGACCTACATAAGGCTTTTTAAATGCCTTGGCCATTTCACTTTCCACCTTCCCTCTTTTTCTCTTCCTCGCACATCAATACCCCTTTCACTTGTTTTTTTTTTGAAAATTTTCACTAAGAAGTTGGGAAAAATCAGCAAGGGCATCACCAAAGGTTTTCATTGCATTTCATTATTGAACAAGTTCAATTTTGATGTTGTATTCTAGTTCTTTGAAGAAGCAATCATTTGTGAAGTTGATCAAGATTTCTAATGTGAAAATCATGCTTTATACTTTGAAATCCTTGAGAGAATCATGTAGGTAGGAGTTTAGAATTGCTTTTGAACCTGTGTTGCATGTTTGTATGATTTATTTTTGGTTTTGATATCTCTTTATGAATGTCAAAATTAGGGTTATGAATGAGCTGGGTTAGAGTCATGAATGAAGGGTTTGTTATTCATTGCTGATTAGATTGTGGATTTGACACCAAATATTGTGCATGGATAGATGCTTAATGTATTCAATTGAAAATAGGCCGTGATCATATGAATGTTTTCTCGTAATGTCCTTGCCTATTGGTTTGACTGCTTCTATGGGCTATGGGTGCAGTCTGAGTAACCCTTGATCATTTCTAAACGATTGAAATTTCCCTATGATAGATTAGGTGACGTCATTCTGAAGGGTAAGTCATTGTTTGATCAAGCGCATAGCCATTGAAACCATACGATAGTGACACCAGTAGTTAAGCTTGCATTGAGGTGTTGTGGTGGGTTGGTATGTGCACTTCATCCATGTGATATATAAAAATTACCAATGTTTTGGTGAATGGATGAGGGGCCTTGCCAGTCACAACAGATGATGGTCATTTTGCCACCTAAGTGCACTCGGCGATGCACCCAACTGATGCGTACACCGCCTTATTTGGCTATTTTTCTTGAAAGACTATTGTTGCTTTTGACGATGAACTCTCCTTGTCGTCGACTCAAATCAGCATTTCGCATATTGAGCATAAGTATTGCTAAAAGTAGCAATCTATACAAAAATGCAATGGTCATTTTGACCGTTGAACAACTTTGGCGAATTGGTGAGTATGAAATGCGGTCTACATGACCAGCCTGTTCTGAATGTCTTTCCTATGATCAAATGTTAGGATTGATTGTTTGTCAATGCCTTTTCATAAGTGTTTGGAGATCATTATGGTGCAGGAATGAGCAAACCAAAGGAAGAAGTCACATGTGGTGGATCAAGAGCACATAAGGGGATTATCATAGCCCCCGATAGAGCAGAAAGAAGAGCCCATCGGCCTAAAAAAAGAAGTGTCAGGCAAGGAGAAGAGAAAAGTGGCTGAAAGTAGGAATCCACCAATAATGAGGATGCACAACTCAACATCAATTGGACCAGCTCAGATAAGGAGGAGAAAAGGCCTAGGCCTTCCAAACAGCCTACTTTGGAACCTAGCGGAAAGAGGCACCAGAGTGAAGGGATGTCTAAGGCCTCCCATGATCCTCTACTCTAGACATCCCAAAAGATCAGGGAAGTGACAACCCTTAGGCACCTGAACAGACTTAGAGCAGGGGGAAAGCAAACAATCCTCGAGGAGAAATAATTGTCCATGGGTGGGGTGATTGATCTATATCCAAAGGTATGGGAAACTCTTAAATTACACAATTTCTATTTTTTAATCAAACCTCAGGATCCAAGAATTTTATGAGGCCTATGACAAGGCCATATTAAAGAACAAAAGTAGAGTCAAGTCATTACTCAAACCCCTAGATGCTATGGAAGTTTGAGGAGTGCAGGTCCATGCAGTCAAACCGAAATCAACAATGCCCTGGGATGCATGAACAGGGATAAAAATGACATGGATGAGATGTAGAAAGTGAAAACATTTGATGATATGAAGGCATGGTTGGCTCCAATGATCGGTATCGTATCTCTCTCGTGGTTAGAGGAGGGAGCTATTATTGAAAAGAAAGAGATGAATGTTCCGGCAAGGTTTTGGTTCGGATTTATTAGCAGCGAGTTGATGCAGTCACAAAATAAATCGGTGCTTTGCTCAAATAAAGCTGCACTGGTTGGCTGTATCATGGATAGTGAGAGGTTAAATCTTGGTGCTATTGTTGCTCCTAAAATCCTCATGAGGGCAAAGTAGTTCCTGACCTCACTACCTTTTCCAAGTCTCATCACTGCGCTGTGTAGAAGGCCTAGAGTTCCAAGGAATGAAAAGTGACTCCATCCAAATCCACTAACATTAGAAGGATCGAGTCTAAGTACTTAAAAGATGAAGAGAATAGGACTAGGAAGAAACTAACTGACAAAACGCCGGTTGTCAATGTTGAGGCTTTCGAGTCTGGCATTGTAGATCTAGGAACTAAAGTAGGTATACCTTTTTCTTCCCCTACTATTGATTCCTCTGCTGCCCCTATACCTTCTATACAGACATAGGCTATAGATTACGAACCCCTACTCACTAGGGCCACCATTTTCAAGATTGCTTGCCAGGCCATTGAAACACCGCTTATGTGCTACGAAATGTCCCATAATCGTAATTTTCGTATATCTCAAAATTCATGCATGATTTTGAAAATCCGACTGCATATTCTCAATTTGGAGAAAAAATTGAGTGAGAAATGTGTATAACCTGGATTTTAGAAGACTTGTAGCAAAAAATAATTTTCGCTAATTTTATGATTTCCAGTAGTTGTTCGCGCCTGGGGCGCACCACTATGTAATCTTGACTCCGCGTCTAGTCTGCATTGCCCCTAGTGAGACACAGACCAGTGTAAAATTTTCCTTGGTTTTCTTATTTCGCCGAACAGTGGGGTCATAGCCCCATGCCCACTTAAATGTGAAATCACCCATACTTAGCCATTTTTCAACTCTATAACTGACAAAACCCTCTCTAAAACCTCTCTAAAACTCCATCAGTTCTCTCATCCAAATCTAAAGATTTCAAGCTGATTTTGGAAGTCAAGGACTTATTTTAAGCTCTTAGTCTAGTTCAAGTTCACCTCAAGGAATTCAAGGCTTAAGGTATGTAGGTCTTTATCCATGGGTCCTTTCACCTATGGATCCCAACCTTCTCTTTTTATGAAAGCTGCATATTTCCAAGTTGAATTACCTATGGGAATCTCTTATTATGAATTATGAGCATAAATCATGTTGGGGTTTCGACAAGTATTGATTAATTGTCTATGAATATCGATTTCAATTTTGTTCCATGAATTGCTTTTGTCTATTGATACTATGCATATTTTGAGATATGAAACTATAAACTATTGTGAGCTTCTGTTGATAGATTTCAAGGTACCCTACATGAGGGTTTTACTACATGTTGGTGGGTTGATTTGCTATCACGACCTAAGCCTAGGGCCTAGGTGTGACACGATGCATGGGGAACCCGAAGGGACCCCAATAAAGCCTCTTAACATATCATTACATATCATTGGTCACTGAAACAATAAAATACAACAAGAGATAGTAAATAGGGACAACGGTGCTAAGGGACAACTTCCATATCATAAACATCAAGAGTCAAGAGAGAGTCAAAACTCATAGCATATTACAAAACATATCCAACAACATCTCTAAAACTTAGATACTTAGCGGGGGCCAAGAGAACCTTCCAGACTCACCCTTATAGTCAACATACACATAAAAGAAAGATAGTCTTAGAACATAGTATGAGATCATAAACATCGTCCACGTAATGGAAGACTTACCAAGGAGCTTGAGAGAAGTCATACTAGCCACATGGAGGAGAATGATCAAGTGGGGCACCAGTTCCTACATGGTGAGATCATGTAGGAATGGAGTATGCATTAGTATGTTTGAATGTACTAAGTATGTAGGATGCAATGCAACAAGAGATGAGTAACATAATTGAAATGTATAAGCATAAACAATGAGTGGCATATAACAATATGGCATGTATGAATGATATTTAAAGTAAAATCATGCTTATATAAAACATAATACATGTGTTAGGAGAGACCATTATTAGTGCATATCCAAGGCCAACCACCCCCTTGGAGAGGCGAATGAGGTATGAACCCCTCAATTGGTTGATAGGGTACAAACCCTCCCCCCAACATGGTTGATGAGGTACAACCCCCCTCAAACATAGTTGATGGATTACAAGTCCCCCAACATGTTTATCAATGTATAAAGGCCTTGAAATGGTTGCACGTGCCAACTACCTCCTGAGCGAGGCGATCGAGGTACAAAATCCTCAACAAGGTTACCCGGGCCTACAACCCCCCGAGTGAGGCGTGGTCAATTCCCAACACTATAGTGATAATATCATATACACATATTTCTTTCATCATCATAAAGTCATTCAACTCATACGACATGCATTAGATCTTCAATTTCACAAGAAATCATAATCAGGACATTTTATCAGACACTTGGAGGGTGAGTAGTGGTAGTGTAAAATCGTGCATTTCAAGAGTAGAATCAAGCTAGAAAATCAAATGTAAGACCATCAGTAGATACTTGGTACACCCTCAAGAAATATACATCAAAACCATTCATCAAATCTCATAATAAATCTTAGATTCATAGCTCAAAACATGCTAAAACAGTCATAATTTCATGAAACCTCAACATAGTGTGCAATTAAATTCATATTAGATAAGACCCATGAGTAAATCAACTTTAAATCATGCAATTTTAGGTAAAAGAAAGCTTGGGTACCATGGGTGAAAGGAACCCATGAACGAAGCCCACATACCTTGACTTTGGATAATCCTTGAAGAAGATTGGAGATGGAGACTTGAAGCTTGAATGAGATCCTTAAGATCCAGATGAGATTTGAGACTTGAAATTTGGAGATGAAATATTGTCTAAGTATTTGAGAGAATATTTGGGAATGTCTTGAACGATGTGAGGGTGAAATAAGGGTAAGTATAGGCATTTTCACGCATGGGAATACTTAGGCCCAAGATTCAAAGGCCATGGACCCGACAAGAAAAACAGTGCACAAAATACACTGCAACGCGCGGGGATCGTCACTGGAGATCGCAGTTTTGTGATTTTTAAATTTTACTATGGCTGCTCTTTAACTCAGGGTTAGAGCCATTTCCTACTCAATTTAACCCCCTAAACAAGAATATGAAGTCAAATTTTTGATATCAGGCATGGATTTTGAGATATATGAAAATTACGATTCCAGGCACTTCCTAGAAACATTTTCGAGCAATTTTTGGGGTCATTTCAATATCTTTCCCTTGGGAACATTCATCCCCAAATGTCAAAGAAAGCTATATGAGAAGAGTAATGATGGATAAATCAGCCCTAACAAGAATTCAACAACAAATTTAAAACACCGTTTTCAAAATCTCAACTTAAGTATAAAATCAGCATGAACTTGACAATATAATCATGAATGTATGCAAATGACTTAGGGGCTGGAACATGAGACATGAAATCACATAGAAGACTTAGAATTAGTACTTAGGCTTGAGTAAGATGGAAAATATAAGGGTATCACTTTTGCATATCCACTTTGGCCTCCCAAGAAGAACTTTCGACTCATTGATTCCTCCAAAGGACCTTAACGGAACCAATATCCTTGTTCCTCAACCTCTTCACTTGTCTATCCAAGATCTCTGCTGGAACTTCTTCAAATGTCAAGTTGTCTTCAACTACCCCCACAACATCAAGAGGCACACAATAGCCTTAGGATCACCCACACACTTTCTCAACATAGACACATGGAAGACCGGTAGAACCAATTCCATTTCTCTAGGCAAATCAAACTCGTAGGCCACCTTACCAATCCTTCTCATCACCCTATAAGGACCCACATATCTAGGACTTAACTTTCGCTTCTTACCAAAACGGACCACAACCTTCATGGGTGACACCTCCATGTAGACCCAATCACCAGCCTTAAACTCAAGCTCCCTCCTTCTCACATCGGCATAAGACTTTTGGTGACTTTGGGTTGTTTCCAAACATTCTCTAATCATCCTTACCTTCTCCATAGCATCCATAACCAGATCCGGGCCCTATAAAGCCACCTCTCTAACCTCAAACCACACAACCGGTGATCTACAATGTCTACTATAGAGAGCCTCAAAAGGAACCATACCAATACTAGAATGATAGCTATTGTTATATGCAAACTCAATCAATGGAAGATGATCATCCCAACTACCATTAAGCTCCAATACAGAAGCCCTAAGCATGTTCTCAAGTGTTTGGATAGTTTTTTCGGCTTGGCCATCCGTTTGAGGGTGGAAGGCCATACTAAGCTTTACCTTGTTTCCAAGTCCTTTTTAGAAGGACCTCCAAAATTGTGAAGTGAATTGTGCACCACGATCCAATATGATAGACAAAGGAACCACATGCAACCTCACCAAGACATGAATGTACAAACTAGCATAATCTTCTTCCCTATATGTTGTCTTAACCGGTAGAAAGTGAGTTGATTTCGTCATCCTATCAACCACAACCCATATGTAATCAAAAACCTTTCTAGTCTTGGGCAATCCAATCACAAAATCCATATTAATCTATTCCCACTTCTAAGTAGGAATCTATAGGTCTTGGGTTAGGCTATCCGACCTTTGATATTCGGCTTTGACTTGTTGGGAACTATGGCAACTGGATACAAATTTGGCAATGTCCCTCTTCATGCCTCCCCACCAATACACCTCTCTCAAATCCCTATACGTCTTAGTAGACCTGGGGTGAATAGAATAAGAAGAACCATGAGCCTCATCAAGAATCCTTTCCCACAAGTCATCAACACAAGGTACACACAACCTACCTTGGTACCTAAGGGCACCACCTCCTCCTTAGGAAAAAACCTCCACCTTACCATCTTTTATCAATACGTTCAATTCAAACACAGCAGATTCAATATACTGCTTAACTTTCACCTCCTCAACCAATGAAGATTTAGAACCATCAACAACAACAACACCCCCATTACCAATCTCTTCCAACCTAACTTTCAATCTAGCCAACCGATGGACCTCCTTAGCCACCTCTATGCCACTATCATCAACATGAGCTAGGATACCCATAGACACCCTACTCAAAGTATCCGCCACAACATTAACCATACCGGGATGATAATGCACAGTCATATCAAAACACTTGAGAAGTTCTAACCACCTTCTTTGCCTCAAGTTGAGATCCTTTTGAGTTAAGACATATTGAAGACTCTTATGATCGGTGAACACATCAACATGCACCCTATACAAATAATGATGCCATATCCTTAATGCAAATACCACGGCGTCTAGCTCAAAATCATGGGTAGGATAGTTCTTTTCATGCACTTTGAGTTGCCTAAAAGCATAGGCTATGAGCTTACCATTTTGCATTAGAACACAACCCAAACCAACCCAAGAAGCGTCAAAATACACAACAATCCCCTCTAACCCTTTCAGTAATGACCATATAGGAGCGGACACAAGCTCATATTACAACATTTCAAAGCTCTTTTCACAATCATCGGTCCAGACTAACTTATCTTTATTTTGCATCAATTTTGTCATGGGAGAAGCAATAGAAGAGAACCCATTCACAAATCTCCGTTAGTAACCCGCTAAGCCTAAGAAGCTGCTAATATTTAACGGGGTCAATGGTCTAGGCCAATTTTTAGAATCCACATTAATACCATCCCCCGACATCACTTGACCTACAAAGGCAACTTCTTTCAACAAAGTTTTATACTTCTCATATTTAGCATACAATTTCTTTTCCCTTAATCTTTGCAACACTACCCTCGAATAACCCATATGCTCCTCCTCACAATGTGAATAGATCAAAATATCATCAACTAAGACCACAACAAATGAAACAAGGTAGGGTTTGAAGACCCTATTCATAAGATCCATGAAAATAGCCGGTGCATTGGTCAACCCAAAAGACATCACAACAAACTCAAAATGCCCATAGCTAGTCCGAAATGATGTCTAAGGAATATCACACTCCCTCACCTTCACTTGAGGAAACTTAGACCGAAAATCAATCTTAGAGAAGTGGCTAGCCCCTTGCAATTGGTGAAATAAATCATCAATCCTTGGGAGAGGATACATATTCTTGATGTGACCCTATTAAGTCGCCAGTAGTCAATACACATTCTAAGAGACCCATCCTTCTTATTCACAGACGACACTAGTGCACACCCAAGGTGATTGGCTGGGTCTAATAAAACCCTTCTCCAACAAATCCCTCAATTGGTCCTTCAACTCTTTTTACTCCACCGGGGCCATACAGTAAGGGGAAATAGATACGGGTAGAGTATTGGGGAGGAGGTCTATACCAAAATCTATCTCCCTTTTAGGAGGAACACCAAGGAGGTCATTTGGATAGATATAAAGGAACTCATTCACAACCATAAATGACTATACGGGAAGGACTTTAGACTCTACATCTATAGCCCTCACAAGATCATAAAAACACCCCTCATAGATTAACTTATGGGCTTTAATACAAGAGACGAATCTACACGTGACTACCACATCATTACTCTCCCACTCAAGGATGGGTTCATTTGGGAATTAGAATTTGACCCTATGGGTTCTATAATAAATAGAGGCATAGTACACATGCAACTAATCCATCCTAAGAATGACATCAAGATCAACCATATCCAACTCAACAAGATCACAAGGAAAAACTTTATACAAAATGCAAATGGGACTATTCCTATGGACCTTTCTAGCAACAATAGATGCACCAATAGAAGTAAACACCTCATATGACTCACACAACAATTCGGGTTCAACATGGAACTTTTTGGAAACAATGAAGGTAATAAAAGAAAGAGTGGGACCCAAATCAATTAATGCATACACATCAAAATCAAATATTTTCAACATACCGATGACCACATTGGGCACCTCATCAACCCCTTGCAAAGCATAAACTGATTGTGTCGTGGTGCACCATCTTGTCGACCACTTCTCCCCCAAAGGAACTGCATTAGCACCTTGTGGACGAATATCCTTACCCTTATTGTGATTTTGGGGGTAATCCACTACCTTATGCCCAACTTCCCAACAACTATAACATGCACTAGTATCCCTCAAGCACGGGCCACTATGACCCTTACAACATTTCGGAAACCCTCCATTAGGAACCACATCCCCAACATCTTGGGCCCTTGGAAAATCATTGGCAACCCTCTTATGAAATTCATGAGAAGACCCTTGGCCTTGATGGATCCGACCACCCTTTCGACTTTGGAACTTTCCCTCAATACGGGCCCTCTTGGCCTCATGACCCCTTCTCTTTCTCCATTTGTTTTGCCTTGGTCATCAAACGAGACAAATCCATGTCACTAATCAACATAGCAGACCGACACTCCTCACTCACCAAGTCGGAAACACCCATCATAAATTTATTCATCCTAGACCTTGAGTCGGCCACCAAGTGTGGAACATATTTTGAAAGTTGGTTGAACTTGAGGGCATACTTCCTCACACTTATAGACCCTTGTCTCAAATTCATAAATTCCACCAATTTGGCTTGCCTAAGCTCAAGAGGAAAGAATTGATTAAGAAAAGCAACCATAAACTCCTCCCAAAGTACTACATTGTTGACCCCCTTCTGCTCTTTCCATTGATTGTACCATATTTATGCTACGCCTTTGAGTTGGTGGGCCATCAACTCCGCCTTATCCTCTAACCTCAAACCCATGATAGCTAAAATCTTATAAACCTCATCAATGAATTCTTGAGGATCCTCATTCACCTTTGACCCATAGAATACTAGGGGATTCATCCTCATAAAATCTCTCACCAGAAATGCCGGTGTAGGAGCATGAGGGGCTTATGCCCCTTAGTTGTCTTGGTTAGCCAAAACTTGTGCAAGCAAAATGATAGCATCCCAAAGCTCACCATGAGCTGATTGTTCCTCGAGTGCGCGAGCTCTTCTTTCTCTTGTGTTAGGCATGATCTAGCATGGCAAAGGACAATTATTAGGGGGAAAACCTTACCTCAACTTCTATTGCACGACATAGAGTAAGAAGAAGGGAAACATTTCCTAAACGCCTTATCTCATAGTTGTGGTTCACAACACAACCATGCACAAGACTCTAATCGACGCAGTGTGTTGGATGCAGAAGACCTAACAACCTAGTGCTCTGATACCAAGTTTGTCATGACCCAAGCCTAGGGCCTAGCTTTGACACGACATATGGGGAATCGGAAGGGACCCCTAGAAATCCTCTTGACATATTATTACATATACTTAGTCGCGGAAGCAATAAAATACAACAAAAGATAGTAAATAGGGACAACTTCTATATCATAAAAATCAAGAGTCAAGAGTGAGTCAAAACTCATAGCATAATACAAAACATGTCCAACAACATCTCTAAAACTTAGATACTTAGTGGGGGCCAACACAAGCTACTGGGCTCACCCTCATAGTCAACATACACATAAAAGATAGATAGTCTTAGAATATAATAAGATTATAAACATCATCCCTGAATTGGAGGACTCACTAAGGAGCTTGAGAGAAGTCGTACTAGCCACAAGGATGAATCCACCACAAAAAATACACAAAAATATGCCTCGAAATGCTAGAAAATTTAAATTCCATATACCATAATAACCGTATGTGATATTGAAAATCCAGCTTTATTTCTTGTTCGGGGGGTCAAAATTAGGGAGCAAAGGTCTAACCCCGATATAAGAGAAAAAGATTAGCAATTATGATTTTTCAAGTGACTATTCCAGTGAGCATTCCGCGCCCCTGGAAGGACGCGCCAACGGCGCGTAGATGAAGATAACTTGTCTTTGCGTCTACTCTGTGATGCGGAGAGGTGTTTTTTCTGTCCAGTGATTTTTTGTGCGGTCTAAGACTTTTATGTCTTGGGCCTAAGTGTTCCTAAACGTGTTTTTACCTATACTTAGCCTTATTTCACCCTCATATCATCCTAAAATTTCCCCAATACTAACTCAAACACTTAGCCATATTTTCACTCCTAAATTCAAGTCTCAAAACCCTTATCAGGAACTAAGGTTTTCCTTCGAGGTTCATCTTCAAGCTTCAAGTCTCCATCTCCAATCCTCACCAAATTCATCTCCAAGATAAGGTATGTGGGTTTCTTTCATGGTTTCCTTTCACCCATGACACCTAAGACTCTTTTTACTCAAATTACATGTTTTTAAGTTGATTTACAAATGAGTCTTGCCAATTATGAAATTTACTGCACATTATGTTAAAGCTATGTGAAATTATGAATGTTTTGCTATGTTTTGAGAAATACATCTTTGATCTATTGTAAGATTTGAGGAGTGGTTTTGTTATATGTTGCTTGAGGGTGTTGCAAGATGTTGATTGATTGTTTTATAATGCATTTTCTAGCATGATTTCATCTCTATATTTCATGGTATTATACTAGTATTATACACCCTCTAAGTGTTTGATAAAATGTCCGGGTGTGGTTTCTTGAGGATTTGAAAGTCCAAAGAATGAGATATGATATGACTACATGATGATGAAATGAGTTTATGTATATGATATACTTTATATAAGGTATTGCATTAGACCATGCCCAATCCAAGGGGACAAGAGCCTGGGTAACCGAGGTGGGGGTTTGTACTCATCAACCATATAAGTGGTTTGTACTTCACTACCATGGTGATAAAGTGTGATTATCACCAACTATGAGAGGAGTTTGTACCACACCACCAGGATGATGGGGTGAAACCATCATCAACCAACTGAGGGTTTTGTACCTTGGAAATCTAGCTTGGTCTATCCTACACATATGATGTCCTATATGAGCATGAGCTACTAAAACATGTTTTACTTTTACATTGGTCATACATTCCATATTGTTATATTATGCCTATTTCTTATTGTTATGCTTTATTACAATGATGCCTAATTCTTGTTGCATTGCATCCTACATACCTAGTACATTCAAATCTACTAACGCATACTTTTTCCTACATGAAATCACCATGTAGGAACCGGTGCCCAAGTTGATCATCCTCCTCCTCCATGTGTCTAGGTCAATACTACTCAAGCTAGTTGGTTTGTCCTCCACTTCGAGGACCTTAGTCTATGTTGTTCTTATTATGTATTGAGACATTCTTCCTTATGCTCTATTTTGACTATGAGGGTGAGTCCGGTTGCTTTGTCTTGGCGCCTGCTCTTATCTATGCATTAGAGGTGTTTGTTGGAAATGTTATGGATCTTTGATAAGAGCCTTAACTTTATTGTTTTTTTATGTCTATGATATGAAAATGTTTTCCCCTTAGCCTCGATTGTCCCACAATAATATCTCTTGATGCTTGTTTTATTGCTTCTGCAACTAAGGATATGTAATGATGTTCTGAGATGCTTGCATGGGGTCCCTTAGGGTTCCCCTTGCATCGTGTCACGTCTATGCCCTAGGCTTGGGTTGTGAAAAACTTGATATTAGAGCACTAGGTTGATAGATCCTCAGAGTTCAACACACCACGTCATTAGAGTCCTATTTATGGTTATAAAGCCCGCTATGACTATGAGTAGGACACTTTGAGACGTTTTAGAAAATATTTCTCTTCTTTATGTTCTAAGTTATGCTATAGATTTGTTATAAGTTTTCCCCTTAAACGATTATTTATTGCTATGCAAGATCATACGAAACACTCAAGGAAGAAGGGGCCAAACTCCCGAGGAGTAACCTACCAATGGTGAGCTCCGGATTGCTCTCACTATGCTTACCTAAGTTATCACCAACCATGTCAATCAAGGGGCCCAAGCCCCTCGTGCTTCTACTCTTGGAGCTAGGATAAGAGACTTCATGAGGATGAATCCTCCGGTATTCTACGGGTCAAAGGTGGATGAAGATCCACAAGAGTTTATTGATGAGGTCTACAGGATCTTAAATATCATGGGTGTTGGACCGAATGAAAAGGCGAAGTTGGTGACGTACCACCTTAAAGTGGTAGCCCAAATATGGTATGATCAATGGAAGGGTGAGAAGGGAATTGGTAATGTGGTTCTTTGGGAGGAGTTAAATTGGCCTTCCTTAATTGATTTTTCCCTCTTGAGCTTAAGGAAGCTATATTGGTAGAGTTTATGAACTTGAAGCAAGGTGCTATGAGTGTGAGGGAGTATGCCCTCAAGTTTAATCATCTTTCAAAGTATGCTCCTCATTTGATGGCTGATCCTAGATCTAGGATGAATAAGTTTGTGATGGGGGTCTCTGACTTGGTAAGTAAAGAATTTCGATCCGCCTTGCTAATTGGTAACATGGACTTATCTCAGTTGATGACCTATGCCGAGCAAATGGAGGAGGAGAAATTAAGGAAGAGAAGGGGGCATGAGGCCAATAGGGCCCAATTTGAGGATAAATTCCAAAAGGGGGCTAGATTTCATCAAGGCCAAGAGCCTTCTCCTGCTACTAATAGGGGGTTTTCCAATGACTTCCTTAAGCCTCAAGGTATTGGTAGGGTGGCTCTTATTGATGTGTGCCCTAAATGTTAAAAGAGCCATGGAGTCCCATGTTTGAGAGACTCTAATGCATGCTATGAATGTGGGAAACTTTGTCACAAGAAGGTGGATTGTCCAAGAAATCGGGGTAAAGGCCGGGATGCGGTTCCATTGGGTAGAGGTGGTCCTAAAGGTGGTGCCCCGAGGGACAATCGGTTTTATTCTCTACATAAGAGGCAAAGGGTTGGCGAGGTTCATGATGTTGTTACCAGTATGTTAAAAATCTTTGACTTTGATATATATACTTTCATTGATCCGGGTGCCACTCTTTCCTTTGTTACCCCTTTTATTGCTAAAAAGTTCCATGTTGACCCCAAGTTGTTGCATGAGTTATATGAAGTGTCTACTCCTATTGGTTCCTCTATTGTTGCTAGAAAAGTTTATAGGAGTTGTCCTATTTGCATTTTGCATAAGTTGTTGCCTTGTGATCTTGTTGAATTACACATGGTATATTTTGATATCATTCTTGGGATGGATTAGTTGCATGCCTACTATGATTTTATTAATTGTAGAACCCGTAGGGTCAAGTTTCAATTGCCTAATGAACCCGTCCTTGAGTGGGAAAGTCAAGATGTGGTGGTCAATGGTAGATTCATTTCATGTGTTAAAGCCCATAAGTTGATCTCTAAGGGGTGTCTTTATTATCTTGTGAGGGTTAGAGCTATGGAGTCTAAAGCCCCTTTCATAGAGTCATTTCGGTTGTAAATGAGTTTCTTGATGTCTTCCCAAATGACCTTTTTGGTGTTCCTCCTGAAAGGGAAATAAATTTTGGTATAGACCTCCTCCCCGATACTCAACCTATCGCCATTCCCCCTTATCGTATAGCCCCGACGGAGTTGAAGGAGTTAAAGGAGTAATTGAAAGATTTGTTAGAAAAGGGATTTATTAGACCAAGTCAATTACCTTGGGGTACCCCGGTGTTGTTTGTGAAAAAGATGGGTCACATAGAATATGTATTGACTACCGGCAACTGCATAGGGTCACCATCAAGAATAGATATCCTCTTCCAAGGATTGATGACTTGTTTGACCAATTACAAGGGGCTAGCTTCTTCTCTAAGATTGATCTTCAGTCAGGGTATCATTAAATGAGAGTGAGGGAGAGTGATATTGTCAAGAGGACCTTCCAAACTAGATATGGGCATTATGAATTTGTTGTGATATCTTTTGGGTTGATTAATGCATGGACCATTTCATGAACCTAATTAAAATGGACTTCAAACCTTACCTTGATTCCTTTGTTGTGGTCTTCATTGATGATATTTTGATCTATTCAAATTGTAGGGAGGAGCATATGGGCCATTTGAGGGTTGTCTTGCAAAGATTGAGGAAGGAGAAATTATATACCAAATATGACAAGTCTGAATTTCGGTTGAAGGAAGTTGCATTCTTGTGTCATGTGGTATCGGGAGATGATATAAAAGTGGATCCTAAGAAAATCGATGTAATTGAAAATTGTCCTAGACCATTGATCCCGTTGGATATTAGGAGCTTCTTGGGCTTAGCGGGTTACTATAGAAGGTTTGTGAATGGGTTCTCTTCCATTGCTTCCACTATGATAAAATTGACTCAAAAGAAGGTTAAGTTTGTATGGACCGATGAGTGTGAAAGGAGCTTCCAAACATTGAAAGACAAGCTTGTGTCTGCTCATGTATTGTCACTAACAGATAGGCTTGAGGGATGTGTGGTGTATTGTGATGCTTCCCCGGTTGGTTTGAGTTGTACGTTGATGCAAAAGGGTAAGGTCATAGCTTATGCTTCTAGAAAACTCAAGGTACATGAAAGGAACTACCCTACCCGTGAGCTAGAGTTAGTCGTCCTCGTGTTTGCATTACAGATTTGGTGTCACTACTTGTATAGGGTAAATGTGGATGTGTTCACCGATCATAAGATCCTCCAATATGTCTTCACCCAAAAGGATCTCAACTTGAGGCAAAGGAGATGGTTAGAACTTCTTAAAGACTATGATATGAGTATACACTATCATCCAACCAAGGCAAATGTGGTGGTGGATGCTTTGAGTAGGGTGTCTATAGGTAGCCTAGCCCATGTTGATAGCGGTGATAAGGAGATAGGTAGGGAGGTACATCAATTGGCTAGATTGAGGGTTAGGTTGGAAGAGGTTGGTGATGATGGTGTTGTGGTTGCTGATGGGTCTAAGTCTTCATTGGTAGATGAGGTGATAGAAAAATAAGATCTTGACTCCTCCTTGCTTGAATTGAAGGCCTTGGTGAAAGAGGGCAAAGTAGAGATTTTCTCCTAAGTGGGAGATGGGGACCTTAGGTACCAAGGTAGGTCGTGTGTGCCTTGTTGATGGTTTGAGGAAGAAGATCCTTGATGAGGCCCACAATTCTTCTTATTCTATCCATCCCGGTTACACTAATATGTATAGAGACTTGAGGGACATATATTGGTGGGGAGGCATGAAGAGGGACATTGCCAAATCCGTTTTCGGTTGCCATAGTTGTCAAAAAGTCAAAGCCGGACCTAAAAGGCCCGGTGGCCTAACCCAAGACATAGAGATTCCCACTTGGAAATGGAAGGTGATTAATATGGATTTTATGGTTGGGTTTTCCAAGACTAGAAAGGGTTTTGATTCCATTTGGGTGGTGATTGATAGGATAACGAAATCGGCTCACTTTCTATCGGTTAAGACCATATATGGGACTGAAGAATATGCAAGATTGTAAATCCATGACTTAGTAAGGTTAAATGGGGTTCCTTTGTCCATAATAATGGATCATGGTTCACAATTCACTTCACACTTTTGGAGGTCTTTTCAAAGGGGTCTTGGAACAAAAGTTCACCTTAGTATGACCTTTTACCCCCAAACAGACGGCTAAGAAGAAAGAACCATTCAAACCCTTGAAGATATGGTTAGGGAATGTGTATTGGAGTTGAGGGGTAGTTGGGATGACCATCTTCCTTTGATTGAGTTTATCTACAACAATAGCTATCACTCTAGCATCACTATGAATCCTTTTGAGGCTTTTTATGGGAGACGTTGTAGATCACCGGTTGGTTGGTTTGAGGTTGGAGAGGTGGCTTTATTGGGACCGTATCTGGTTATGGAGGCTCTTGAGAAGGTTAGGATGATTAGTTAAAGGTTGAAAATAACCCAAAGTCGTCAAAAATCCTATGCCAATGTGAGGAGAAGAGACCTTGAATTCATAGTGGGTGATTGGGTTTATTTGAAAGTTTCTCCAATGAAAGGTGTGGTACGCTTTGGTAAAAAGGGGAAATTAAGTCCAAGATATGTTGTTCCTTATGAGGTCTTGAAGAGGGTTGGCAAGGTAGCTTATGAATTTAAGTTGCCTAGTGAATTAATTTGGTTCATCCGGTGTTCCATGTCTCTATGTTGAGAAAATGTGTTGATGATCCTAATGCTATTATGTCTCTTGGTGTTGTGGGCATTATTGAGGATAACTTGACCTATGAGGAGACTCTGGTTCAAATTTTGGATAGGCAAGTGAAGAGATTGAGGAACAAGGAGGTGGCATCCATTAAGGTCCTTTGGAGGAACCAACAAATTGAAATTGCTACTTGGGAGGACAAAGCGAACATGCAAAAGTGGTATCCTTATTTTTTTCACTCCACTCAAGTCTAAGGAACCAATTCTAAGTCCCCCTATGTGGTTTCAAGTCTTGTGTTTCAGCCCCTATATCATTCATATGTATTCATGTTTAAGTTGGAAAGTCTGTTATGATTTTACACTTATGTTGAGATTTTGAAAATGGTTTTTTAAATGTAATGTTGCATTCTTGTTGGGGATAATTTGTTTATGATCAGTCTTGTCTTGTACATCTCTTTTACATTCAAGGATGAATGTTCCCAAGGGCGAGATATTGAAACAACCCCGAAAACTGCCCGAAAATGTGCCTTGGAATGCTCAAAATTTTAAATTTCATCTATCTTGAAATCCATGCGCAATATCAAAAGTCCTACTTCATATTCTTGTTCAGGAGGTCAAAATTAAGGGGAAAAGGGACTAACCCGATTTAAGAGCAAAAGATTAGCAATTGTGATTTTTCAAGTGACAAATTCTAATGAGCATTCCGTAGCCCTGGCGCGCCAAGGGCGCGCAGATGAAGAGAAGTTGTCTTTGCGTCCTCTCCATGACGCGGAGAGGTGTATTTTTCTGTCCAATGATTTTCTATGCGGTCCAAGACTTTTAAGTCTTGGGCCTAAGTGGTTCCTAATGTGTTTTTACCTATACTTAGCCTTATTTCACCCTCACATAATCCTAAACATTCTCTAATACTCACTCAAATACTTAGCCATATTTTCACTTCCAAATACAAGTCTCAAAACCCTCATCCGGAACTAAGGTTTTCCTTTAAGGTTCTTATTCAAGCTTTAGGTCTCTATCTCCAATCTTCACCAAGTTCATCTCCAAGCTAAGAGTATGTAGGTTTCTTTCATGGGTTCCTTTCACCCATGATACCTAAGCCTCCTTTTACTCAAATTGCATGATTCAAAGTTGATTTACAAATGGGTCTTGTTTATTATAAAATTCAATGCGCACCATGTTAAAGCTATGTGAAATCGTGACTGTTTTTGCTATGTTTTGAGCTATACATCTTTGATAATTTATAGGATTTGAGGAGGGATTTTGATGTATGTTTCTTGAAGGTGTTGCAAGGTGTTGATTGATGGCTTTACAATGGATTTTTTTGCATTATTGCATCTCAATATTTCAAGATTTTATACTAGCATTACACACCTTGTAAGTATTTGATAAAATATCCGGATGTGGTTTCTTGAGTAGTTAAAGGTCCAAAGCATGAGATATGATATGATTGACTATATGATGATGAAATAAGCTTATGTATAAGATACACTTTATATAAAGTGTTGCATTAGACCATGCCTGATCAAGGGGGTCAAGAGCCAAGGTAACCGAGGTGGGGGTTTATACTCATCAACCGAGGTGGGGGTTTGTACTCATCAACCGTGGTGGGGGTTTGTACTCATCAACCATGTGAGGGGTTTGTACTTCTCCACTGTGGTGATAAGATGTGATTATCATTAACCATGTTAGGAGTTTGTACCATACCACCGGGATGATGGGGTGAAACCATCATCAACCAACCGAGGGATTTGTACCTTGAAAATCTAGCTTGGTCTCTTCGACACATACGATATCCTATATGAGCATGAGCTACTTAAGCATATTTTACTTATGCATTGGTCATACATGTCATATTGTTATATTATGCCTATTACCTATTGTTATGTATTTTGACTATACTGCCTTATTCTTGTTGCGTTGCATCCTACATACTTTATACATTCAAACATACTAACACATACTCTTGCCTACATGATATCACCATGTAGGAACCGGTGCCCAAGTTGATCATCCTTCTCCTCCACTTGGCTAGTTCGATACTACTCAAGCTAGTTGGTGATTCCTCCTTTTCGAGAACCTTAGTCTGTGTTGCTCTTATTATGTATTGAGACATTCTTTCTTATGTTTTATTTTGAATATGAGGGTGAGCCCGATTGCTTTGTCTTGGCCCCCGCTCTTATCTATGTATTAGAGGTGCTTGTTGGACATGTTATCTGTCTACGGTAACAGCGTTGACTCTATTATTATTGATGTCTATGATATGAAAGTGCTTTCCCTTAGCCCCATTTGGCCCACTTTATTATCTCTTGATGCTCATTTTATTGCTTCCATGACCAAGGATGTGTAATGATGTTCTAAGAGACTTGCTTGGGATCCCTTCGGGTTCTCCTTGCGATGTGGAGGAGGATGATCAAGTGGGGCACTGGTTCCAACATGGTGACATCATGTATGCATAGAGTATGCATTAGTACGTTTGAATGTGCTAAGTATGTAGGATGCAATGCAATAAGAGATGAGTAACATATTCGAAATGCATAAGTATAAGAAATAAGTGGCATATACTAATATGGCATGTATGAATAATACTTGAAGTAAAATCATACTTATATAGAACATAATACATGCGTAAGGAGAGGCCATTATTAGTGCATATCCAAGGCCTACCACCCTTTGGAGAGGCAAATGAGGTACGAACACCTCAATAGGTTGATGAAATACAAACCCCCCAACGTAGTTGATGAGGTACAAATCATCCCAAAATGGTTGATATAGTACAAACCCCCTAACATGTTTATCAAGGTACAAACCCCTCGACATAGTTGCATGGGTCTACCACCTCCCGAGCAAGGCGATCGAGGTACAAACCCCTCAACAAGGTTACCCGGGCCTACAATCCCCTAATGAGGAGTGTTCAATTCCCAATAGTATAGTTATAATATCATGTACATACATTTCTTTCATTATCACAAAGTCATTCAACTCACACTGCAAGAAATATGACTTCTAATGACCAACTCTTAACGAAGGGATAGAAAAGTGGTCGTTAAAAGTGTATTATAACGACACAATTTTTTTCCCATCATTAAAAGGCAATTTTTAGTTTAATATTAATGAGGGGACAAAATTTCGGACATTAAAAGATAAATATTTGGTCACCTTTTTATTAAAGGTTAAAGTAAAAAAATTTATTTGGTCACTTTTTTATTAAAGGTTAAATTAGAAGAGATAGGTGCTAAAATTTCCTTCCACTATTGGTCTCTTTCCATTTGCCTGTGCCTCAACCTACAATCAGTGTAATAAATCAACGATCATTTAGGAGGAATAACTCACACGTTCATCAACAACTCACATAATCTGATCTTTCAGTTTATTCAGGAATCAGCAACAACTCGCACAATATTAGTACTTCTTTGATCTTTCTAGTTTACTCAGGAATTAGGAATAACTCGCACAATATCCGTGCCTCTCTGCATCTATAGCATCCCAAATCTCACTAGTCACCCTCCATGTTACCCATTCAGCTTATCCTTCCTTTTAGAGATTTTGTTCTAGTTATCCTGAATAATTTTATCGACCAAGACATATCACTGAAGTTCTGACTCAGCATCTTTTAGTTATGTAAATCTTGTTATTATGTTGTTCTAAGTAACTTGTTATTCATGATTGACGTTTCATAACTTGTATCAGGATCAGTGTTTCTGCATAATCAGCTTAACTTTATTTGATAACTAAATTTCATACATATATACTAAGGTTGGTATTACATGAATTAATCAACAGAGAATATGAATATCACAACATTACTACTGTTGAAAACATAAGCAAGACTGTTTTGGGAAGGAGAGAAATTAAAATCGAAAAATATTCAGAGATATAAAGAAATAAACCAACTAAAACATAGCATAAAAATAAACATAAAAAACAAAACAATTCAGGATAAACATTTGTTGTGTTGCTGCTACTGCATTTACCAATCCAACTCCACACTTTACATAAATGACTTTTTCCCCCTAACTTTCCCAATACAAAATCGTCTACCTGATAAGTTGCTGTTCAATAAAACCTGTTCTCTCTTGAGCTTAAAAATTGTTTCTTCGCACACTTCAGGTAGGAATATGAGATTTTTGGAGAACAATTTCCACCATCTTATATGTGTCTTGCTGCCTCCTCTTATAATCCAGTAGCTAAAGAGGTCAGAGGTATGTTTTTGCATGGTTTAGCTTTGGCCAGAGATGTTTAGGAAATGTTTCCATAGTTGGGTAGTGTACTTACAATGTAAGAACAAATATCTTTTTGTTTCTCCTGTCAAAGTTACACAAAAAATACCTAGTGTCATTCCTTCTTTTTGCAGCACTTCTTAAGGAAGACATACTCTTCTGGTAGCTAGCCATGTGAAGTATTTCACCTTAGTGGGAGTCAATCCTTTCCAAATGTTGTTCCATTGGTGAAGTCTAGTACCAGCCATTTCCTATACCCTTCACTATACACACTATTTGGCATGATTCCAATTACTCCATCAGGAACATTTGTAGAAATGTTAGCTCCACCTAGCATTTCCAAAAAGGGAAGCTACTCTAGCCACTTCTCACTCATTCAAAAGTCTTCTAAAGGACAGATTCCAACCTAACATAGTCTAACATTCACTAATTTGGTTCCAGTATTGTTGCATACAGAAAATACATCAGGGAAGGTCTCTCTCAGTGAGCTTTATTTGATCCAAACATCTTGCCAAAATCTTACTTTAGTGTTTTTCCCGACTTCCAGAGTTGGATGTTTTTCCAATGAGTCCCACATAACTCTAATAGATCTCCACACTTATCAAACCAATTGGCATTAAGGTTATCCCTGAGACCCAAGGACTACTTTTTCCATACTTTGCCACTATCACTTCCCTCCACAGGGCGTTCTCACAGATATCTATATCCAATATAACTGTTGCAATCCAAAAAAGAACAAGCATAAGCCTCCCAAAAAAATATGTCAAGAAATTTGTCCATAACTTTGTTAATAACGACAGATATATATTTAATAGATATGATAGTACAAGAAAATGATAAGAAAACTAAACAAAGTTTAGTATCTGGTGGCATCCATGACTTAAGAGTACATTTTCGTTGGGAAAATACTATATTATTTTCAATTTGAATGTTGTGAAAAGTTGGATTGTATGTGTGGGCCTTCTCCATTTGTAGTATTTTCATCGATAAAAAATGTCTCATACATATTAGGATGTATTGTTAACAATCACTTTGTTGTGATACATTAGTAAGCTTTTATATTATCTTTCAATCTAATAGTTTGGGAGAAAACATCTGGTTAATAAGTTTTTCCAAACTGTACATATTGGTAAGTTTTTCCTTATAAAAATTCTAGTATTTGGATACTAGTGAAGCTGCTCTCTACACACATCATCTCAATTTGAATGATTCTTGTGTCCTTGGTTATGATTTAAAACATATGCTACCTTATGTCAAGTAATAGTGTGTCATTGGGAGACTAGAACTACTATTTTTCTCACTTGGTTATGAATGCTAACTAGTAAGGAAGTATGTTAGATATTTCTCTCCAAGAATTTGAGATAGTTTGATCCATAAGTATAGCTTAGTTCAAGAATGTGAGGATTTACCCAGTCTGAAGCTTTTGTCCTAGTTTCGTCTAGGGATGCAGGAGACTTTGTAGTAATAGGTGAGTTAACTAAAGTTCACTAATCAAAATAAACACTCTTCTAAGCATCAAATTGTAGCCAAACTTCCAAACATTAATTTGATTTCTTTGCTAAAGTTAATATGGTGTTACATGGACTATTTAAATGAGATATTGAACCTAATTTCCTTTCTTTAGAAATCCCAAGCTTAAATATGGTATTCTCTTATGTGACTTCCAGTTTGATCCTTTTTGTGTAGATGTCAATTCCATATAAACTATGAATGTATTGTTTTTCCTATTGGAATTACTTCAAACTATTTGAGATAGTTTTTTTATATAATTTGAATCATGTATCTGGTGTAAGAGAAAGTTTTGATTATGGCATGTGAAATAGGCTTATATGTGATTAGAGCAAAATATTGCATAGTAATGCTAACTTGCATCACCTATGTGTCATGAATCAAGTGTGGACTAACATAGGATAACTATGTGACCATAGCCTAAACAAAATGTTTGCTACTTGTTGGAATATGCAACTGAGTTCATTTAGTGGTGCTAGGTGATGTTGATGGTCTATTGTGATGTCTCTTATGATAATTTTGTGAACTGAATCTAACATAGGATGTTCCAAGTGATATATGGAGTATGAAATTCATTCTAAAAGTTAAAATAGAGATGTTGGATATCCTAGAAGATGAATACATTGTATGAAATTCATTCTAAAAGTTAAAATAGAGATGTTGGATTTCCTAGAAGATGAATACATTGTACTCTTTTAGTACTAGAAGGTTAACTATCTAAATAATCAATGTGCAAGCTAAATTAGGTAAACTAAGAAACATTTATTTCTAAGTGTTTGAGATTTTCTCTTTTTCAAATATTGAGTTGATGTTTTACTTTGTCTTATGTTTGGGGTATACATAGAGGTGTTAGCTATAATGATTTCGTTAGGATTAATCGAATTTTCAAAATAAATATTTAGCTCTTCCTCTTCTTGTTGTTATACTAATATAATTTTATTTTATTTCGTGTGCTTCAAGATTATGGAACCTAATAAAGAATGGATGCAACTATTTGATTATCGACTTGATAATGCTTATATACTAGGGTGGAAAGCTTTTTGAATTATGCTTTTGAAAGAGTAGGAGAATCACAAAAGATACGTTGTCCATGTACAAAATATTGTAATGCATCTTCAAGAACACGTGACATGGTTAGGTCTCATTTATTGGTACATGGAGTAGTACAAAATTATATTTTTTTGTATCATCATGGGAGATGTTACATGAGTCATCATAGTCAGATTCTGAATTTGTAGACAATAATGACATTGAAAAGGACAACGATGAGGATGATTTATACATGAGATTTTAATGGATTTATACCCTGATTTCAATGAAGACAATATGAACATTAGTGATGATGATTTTGTTGAGGAGGAACCAAATTCTGAAGCAAAACAATTCTACAAACTATTAAATTATTTTGAGCAACAAATCTATGAAGGTTCAAAAGAATCTAAACATTCTACTTTGGTTAAATTACCTCATATCAAAAGTATTGGTCAGTGAAGTAATGCATCATTTACAGTGTTGATGAAGTTGCTGGAGGAAGATTTATTGCCGGAATGATCAATTTTTTCAAGTTTATGTTATAATTCAAAAAAAAAATTCAGGAGTTGGGGTTTTCTTATAAGAAGATTGATTCATGTACCAATAATTGCATGTTGTATTGGAAGGATGATGAGTTTCTTGAATCTTGTAAAGTATGTGGGGGTATCTGATGGAAGGAGGATAAACGTAATGGAGAAACAAATTTAAACTAGGGAAAAAGATACCCTGAAAGATTTTATGTTATTTTCCTCTAAAGCAAGACTTCATATATTGTTTATGTCCTCAAAAATATCTTTTTTGATGAGATGATATCATGATAAGAGAGTTGATGATGGGATAATGAGATATCCTGCTGATTCGGTATCATGGAAGACACTTGATAAACTTCATCCATCTTTTGCTTCTGATCCACGTAATGTTCGACTTGGACTTGCTAGTGATGGTTTTCAGCCATTTAAAAGTTCCAAAACTCCACATAACATTTGGCCTATGGTATTGATTCCTTATAACTTACCACCTTGGTTATGCATGAAACAAGAGAAATTTATTTTATCGATGCTTATTCCTGGCCCTGAGAATCCCGGAGATGCAATTGATATTTACCTCCAATCTTTGATAGAGGAATTAAAGGAATTATGGAAACTGGTGTGAAAACCTTGGACGCGTCATCTAGACAAAATTTTATGTTACATGCATCTTTGTTGTAGACTATTAATGACTTTCCAGTATATGCAAATTTGTCAGGATGGAGTACCAAAGGAAAATTGGCTTGTCCTTGTTGTAATAAAGAAACTCTTTCTATTTGGTTGGAAAATGGGAAAAAGCAGTATTATATGCTTCATAGACGGTTTCTTCCGCGTAATCATAGATGGCGAAATGATAAAGATGCATTTGATAGTACTAAGGAGCAGGAATTACCACCAAAAATACTATCTGGTAGTGAGATACTTGATCAAGTGGCTGATTTAGATGGTAACACACTATCAAAGGATCCAAAGAAAAAGACTAAAATATCACATGATAGTAGAGGTGATAATTGGAATAAGAAGAGTATTTTCTTTTATCTTCCATATTGGAAAACTCTGTTATTGATATATAATTTAGATGTGATGTACATTGAAAAAAATATTTGTGATAGTATTTTGGGGACAATTTTAAATGTCAAAGGAAAAACTAAACATACCTTAAGTTCTCAAATGGATTTGCAAGCAATGCACATAAAGAAAGAATTGTATCCGATAAAAAATGGGGATAAATATGACTTGCCAACTGCATGTTATGAATTATCTCCCGAAGAGAAGCATAAATTTTTCACGTTCTTGATGAATATAAGGGTCCCAGATGTTTTTTCATATAATATTTCTCAGTGTGTCAATCTTAAAGATCGCGAGCTTTCAGGGTTAAAAGTCATGATTGCCATATTATTCTACAATATTTGCTTTCATTTTAATACATTTTATGCTCTGCAAATCAGTACTTGAACCTCTTATGAGTTATCTATATTTTTCAACATGCTTGAAGCAAAATATTTGAGAGTTGATGAGCTTGAGCGAATAGAATCCCAAATTACTATAACTCTTAGCAAGTTAAAAAGGGTCTTAATTCATACCTTTTTTGATAACATGATTCATTTGTTGAATCATTTAACTAATGAAGCTAAGATTGCTGGGTCTATTCAATATTGATGTATGCACCCAATTGAGCGATGGCTATACTTTTTGAAGTCTTTTATTTGCAAAAAGGCTCACCCAGAAGGCTTTATTGCAGAGGGATATATAGCAACTAAATACATGACTTTATTTTCAAGGTATTTGAATATAATGGAAAGAAAATTTAATCGCAATGAGAGAAATTATGATGGGGGTGCTATTGAACCTGATGGAGGGTTGACAGTTTTTTCTTAGCCTAGAAAAATTTTAAATGGTGGTACACTTGTAATCTTGATTCATATGAATTTGAGCAACCACATTTTTATATATTGAAGAACTGTGATGAAATTCAACCCTTTCTTGAGTTTGTAAAAATACTCAATCACATAATTGAATTTACTTTTTCATATTTTCCTACTTAAAATGACATATTATACTTCAAATTTTTTGTAGAGAATTTTCACAAATTTCATTAGATACTTGTAAGAATTTTTCAGAAATTGGATGGAATAGACAATTCATTAGTTGGTTACAAATAAAGGTGAGTAGTTAATTTTTTACCATCAAAAGCATTTTGTGACTAGAATTTGTTTAACTATGTACTTTATTTTAATAGATTGCAGAATTGCACAAACATGGTGACAACAAAAAATAAGAAATTTAATCTCATTGTCACGTGGTCCTCTTCCATAAGTGACAAGTTTCAAATGCTTTGTCACTAATGGGTATAGATTTCGTGTGCAAGATCATGACAAAGGTTTGAGAACTCAACATTATGTTGTGGTTGTAATTGGTGAGACTGACGAAAAGAATAAAACTATTGATTACTACGGAGAGTTAACTGAGATACTTGAATTACAGTTTGTTGGTGGAAGAAGAGTGATGTTATTTCGATGTATGTGGTTTGATGTGTGTGATCATGAAAGGGGAATTAAAGAAAATGAATATGGCTTCATTAGTAGAAACAAAAAGTAATTTTTGAAAGTAAATGAGCCTCTTGTATTAGACAATCAAGCATCACAAGTATTTTAAGTCGACGATCTTTCAAAGAAAGGTTGGCATGGTGTACAAAAGGTTCAACCTCGTGATTCTTTTGATCTTAGAGAAAAAAATTGATGGTGATTTAGAAGATCTGTCAAGAATCTAGGAAGCAGTTATGTATGGAATAGACGATTGAAGTAATTACCAGAAGGGTTCTTAGTCTTTCATAAATAATTTAATAGGAGTTATGGAATTTATTGATTTTATAAGTTTCATTCTATAATTTTTATTAAAGGATACCATATTTAGTTGTTTTGTATTCATGTTAGATTTCTGAGTTCTCATTTTGTTATTATGATGTTAAGTTGGATCCTCAAAATACTGATTCCTATGTTTAGGTAGTTTCTTCATGTGCAAAATATAAGTTTGGGTTAAATGGGAATAGAAGAAAGTTTCTTTTTTGGATTCCTATGTTTAAGTAGTTTCTTCATGTGCAAAACCACATATATGGTTTTATTGGCACAAGTTTCTTTCAAGTTATGTCAAACTCACTAACATATTAAACCGAGACAAACTCAAACTAGAAGAAAAAATGACCCAAAATGTGAGGAAAGAATACATATTTGATCTCACCAAAGTCAGTTTTCTCTCTTATGAAAAAATCAAGTTATTGATTAACTTAGTAGTGTAAACAGATTAAGATAAGCTTCTGGTTGCCGAGGTCCATACATATCCGATCATCCAGTGTGGGGAGTCACAATTCCCTGTAGTGAGGATGTGTTCACCAATCTTACTTCTCGTTTAAGTAGGTTCTGAGGCTTTTATGGCAGCAGATCCCAATTTTTAGAAGCTATTTTCAAAAAGAAAGTTATTCAAATTCATTCTTTTACCAATTGATATTGCAGTATTCTTGTTGGAGAAATTTCCTTCTACAGTGCAGTTCCTTCTTTCTGTTGGGAATCTAGTAGTGTTAAAATGCTAGCACACTAGCCAAGCTCTATTACAAGCCCCTCTATTTCCTGCCAGTTCTGACCAAAGCTCCTTCTTGCTCCAATCTGCATAGTAGAAGAATTTAGTTGTAAAACTTGCATTTCTGTCTCCATTATGCTCAATAAAATAGTTCAGGTATCATGATTTATGTTCATTAAAGACTTGTTGAATGCTTTTTCTCGTGATGGATAAACTTATTACTCTGCCTTTTCTGTATTAGGTTGAAATAAATCCAACAAAATTTCAGAACTTTCAAATAGAATCAACTTTCAAGACTAATAAGCAGGCTTGCATTCCACCAGGTGCCTTAGCAAGGGGTTGAGGGAAAACCTTAAAAGCTATGGGCTTCAAGAGAGGAAGGGCTGAACAAACAACTCTGATGGGTAAAAATAGGATTTTTAATGCATCTACTTGTCAAAAGGAGCTAGAACAAAATAACATCATTGTACCACCTAGTTTTGATCCACCCGATGATGATGTTCCTCTCTCCTAAGAAGATACAACTATACAATATATCAAGACAAATGATAAGTATTTTATCATCTAGATTGTCATTTTATTGTGGTTCGTGTAATGAAACTATATTTTATATCTGAATTTGACTAAATTGCAAGTCCTCGTGAATTTGAAAATTTGAGAAAAGTTAGAGGAAAGAACATTTGTAAAAGTGTTGGACGACTTAAACCTGGAGAAAAGTTGAGAGTCACTTTTTAATTGAATCGAGTTGTTGGGGAACATCAGATGTGCTGTCAAAATACAACATATTTGATGCCTGAGACAAGGGATTTTGTGAGTTCTTAAAGCGACTTTTTAGTATTTTGATGTGTTTTTGTGTTACTTTTGCAGAAAAGTTAGGTTGACATGATTTTGAAGAAAAGATGCAGATTTTGCTAAAGCATAGACATTACGAGCCCACCTACGAGTCATAGCTCACCTACGAGTCATAAGGTGATATCGTAGAAAAAATCAGAGACAAAAATTCAGAAATATTCTCAGTGGAGGTCATCCTTATGAGCCCATCATACGATTCGTAAGTCGCACTATGACTCGTATAGGTGGACTCATAGCAAGAATCAAAGAGCCAACATATTGGACCAAAAACTGAAGACCAAGACTAAGAGACCAATAAGTGAGTCATAGCTCAAGCAATGACTCATACCTATGGGTCAGAATAGTTTAGTCCAAGATGCCAAGAACCTGATACGAGACCCCGACTATGACTCGTGGGTCATCCTACGAGTTGTACCTGTGTAACTTATCAGCTACCAGTTATCTTTTCTGTACAAATTCTAGAGTTTTTTTGTAAATACTGTATATAGTTTAAGTTAGGTTCTTAGAAGGAGTTCGACCAGTAGACATTAGAAAGATACATTTTGAAGCTTTTCTTAGCTTTCTAGAATAGTTTATTATTCTCTCTTAGAAAACCAATTTTCGGGGATTGCAATCTTTTCTTATACTCATTGTTGATCAATCAAGCTTGTGGGTTTGCAATTTGTGGTGCCTATTTTCTTTATTGGGATTGGTAAGGCTCGCAACTATGTCTATTATTTGCATTCTTATGTGTTTTCCCTTAGCCATGAGTAGCTAAGCACCCACAACTTGGGGTTGTGAGAACCATGGATAGTTGAGCTTGAGATGACTTAGATTTCTTGTATTTCTATGATTGGTCTTTTGCATGTACTATCTATTTCCCTTCATTATTATTGTCGTTTAGTGGTGGCAAACACCAAACCCGGCCTGTTATCACGATCCCGATCAAGGTAGTAATGAATAGGATAAAGGAAGTAGATGACAAAATCTGATTGATGTGTTCTCATCTAATCAACCGAGCCTGACCAAGGTGAGGTTGACTGGGACAATAGGTAATAGTTAGTTGGCACACCATGGTTTCCAACCAAGATCTATGGTGCAATTCGACCTTCACCTTCACAAGAGGGCTGGAAGAAGCTAAGTTACCGTCCTATATGCAAATCACCAATTGTAGTTATGCTATCTAGGGTAATTAAGTCGACAAACTATGGGGAACACAATACCCAAGTTATCCTTCAAATTGAGTGTTTTCTTGTGTTCTAGTTAGTGGAGTTTTATTTTGGTTTTGAAATGCAAATCCCCTTCCCCCAACTTATTTATAGATTTTAGTCATAAATGCTAGAAATGATTAGTGGTGAATTCTTGTAATCAAGCCTTGTATTCCCTGTTGATTTGATCCTAACCTTGGTTAAGTTAATTGTTGACAATGATTGCTTTCTTATTGGAGCGTGAATATCATCAGAAATTATGGTGCCATTGCCGGGGAATATAACTAGGTTTTGATTTGATTCACTATTAGTTAGTTCTAGTGTTGATTTCTAAATTCTCTTGTACTTTACTTTTTCTTTTGTTTTTTGTTGTTTGATTTTATTTGTAGGGCATACTAGGTTGGATTCCCAACACAATGAGCCAAGGCAATCCTTTAGCTCTACTCAGTTTGGAGATCCATAGACTATCGAGAAGAATGGCTCAGGTGAATGAAGATATCGAGGTTGAGGAGGATATGCATACAAACGAGGGTATGGAAAGAGAGGAGAATCCACAACAAAGGGGTAACAGGCCATAGCTCAGGGACTTCAATGAAAATGCTTATAGGTGGAATCAATATCGATTGAACCTTATGGCTATGGATGTTACCGGTGCTATAGTATTTCCTCTTCTAATCGGCAGATACTAAGTTCAAGGTATCAAGTGAATTGCTCCAAATGCTCCAAAATCGTGGTCTATTCACATGGATACCTTCGGAGGATCCCCACCGTCATCTTTAAAATATGGTGTTTGTTTGCAAAAGTGTCATGGGGACACAAAACCTTTCTCTTGAAGTGGTTGGTTTAAGAGTGTTTCTACTATCATTGACTCGCAATGCGGTTGTATGGTTATCTGAGATTCCTCCTGGTACTATCACAAGTTGGGCTAAACTATAAAGAGTATTCCTTGAAAGATATTTCCCTAGATCTAAGAGGTTGAAATTCAAGGACCAAATCAACAACTTTGAGCAATTATCAGGTGACTCTATTAGCACAACATGGGAGAGGTTTACTAAATGCTTGAAGATGGTCCCTGATCACAAGATTGATGATGATGGCTTGGTTGAAATCTTCTATCGGGTACTTGACAAGAATAGTCAAGTTTGCACCGACACAATCACGGAAGGCATGTTCTTAGCCAACCTTTCACATTGATAGCGGAAAGGATGGAGCAAGTGGTCAAAACAAATAGAGCATGGGGTCAACGAGAGCGGAGTGTGATGAAACCTTCTTGTTCGGTCAATACCAACAGTGGGCAAGCAAAGATAAGCGAAGAGATCATGGAGCAACTTGCTCAACTTCGCACAAGTATGCACTTAGTTTTAAAGCAAAATCAAGAAAATGTAAAGGCAGCCACTCACCAACCTCCGAAGGCTCCTACGTATGATGATCCATTCTTTGATGAGGATACATGTTTTGTAAGCAACCAAGCAACGGGTTTCTGGAACAACCCCCTAAGGGTCTAATTCGGCTTATTTACGGCAAGGTTCTGGGAATCAAGGTCGAACTTCAGCTGTGATGGGATGTATAGAGACTACTGGGGTGGATACTATGAGAGAGAGAGTACCAATCGTAGAATGGGGATGGAGAGAGGGCTTCGAAAATGGTCCTTATGTGCCTCCACACAATCGTGATGCTGGAACAAGCAACTCCAGGATTGAAGAAATGTTTGAAAATTGTTGAAGCGAGCCAACCATCAAGATGATACTTTAATGGGAATGAAAGGAGATATTTCAAGTATTAACAAGAAAATAGAGTCTCACTCGATAGCTATTAAGAAAATAGAGCAATAATTCAGACAAGTTTCTTTACATTTGAATCTATGCTAAAAGGGTAACCTACCAAGCAATACGGGTCATAACCCAAAGAATGATGGGAATTGCATGGTGATGATGATTAGTAGCGGCAAGAGCACCATAGATCCCCCTATGCCGGTAATTGTGGATGAAGTTAATGAAAAGGGTCTTGGTGGTGAAGTCTCGGTTGAGAGAGAAGATCTAGAGATTATTGGGATGCAACAAGAAGAGATAAGGGAGCATTAGAAATTGAAATAAATTTCCAAGATTCCTCCTCCTTTCTCACAAAGGCTTAGGAGAAAGGAAGCAGATGGTAAATTCAAACACTTTCTCTCGATGTTGAAGCAACTCTCTATCAACATTCCCCTTCTAAAAGCTTTGGGGAAAATGCCCGGGTATGCCAAATATATGAAGTATTTGGTCACCAAGAAACACACTTTGTGCAGTTTAGGGTTAATGATGCAGAGTTCATGTTCGATATTCGCCAATCCATGAAACACCCAGATGAGTGCAAAAGTGAGGTGTGGAACCTCTAATATAGTTGATGAGGGACAGTGACAAAGTCAAGCCACAATGTTAGACAAGGAACTTCTTAGGAGGCAACCCAAGCATTTTTGATATTTTTTGGCTGGTTTTAAGTGTTTTTGATTGTTGAGATTCTTAGGTAGAAGGTATGAGTTTGTTTTTATGATTGAAAGACATTGGTGCAGTGTAATATTTTGGGAAATGTTATGTTTCGAGATTTGGTTTACAAATGAGAATTGAAGAACTGAAGATCTAAAAAATTGACACTTGGAGCAGCCTCTATGATCAGGCCTACCAGTCGTAGTCCTCACTACGACTCGTAATCATGCATCATATAGGGAATCAGTGAGTATCAGAAGTTGGCACATACATTAGAGCCAACCTTATGACTTGTAGGGTCCCCTACGAATCGTAAGAGGGGTTCGTAGTACCTAGGTATGATTCCTAAATTTTTATAAGTGTTAGGTATGCTTTAAGACCATTACCTATGAGTCGTAGGACAGCCTACGACTCGTAGTCAGGGTCTTGTAGCCCCGATTTGTAGAATTTTAAATTTTGACCTGTTTGATTATATAAGGGGTCAAAATAACATTTGACCCCTATTATGAATCCTAAACCCTAAAACAAGCAACGGAAAACCCCTCCCCTTCACCTACATCATTTCTTTGATCTAAATCCCAGCTACCTACATCATTTTCCGGTGAAGATTCTGGCGAAGGCACTACTTTTAGGGTTTTAGCATGATTTTCGATTTTCTTCAATTTGGTTTACTTCTATAATTGATCAATAAGCTCTGTGGTTACAATTTGCAATATTTTGTGGTAACTTTGTTCCCTATATGAGTGTATTTTTTGTTTAATCATGTTAAATCGTGCCACACATTGATTATTGAATTAGACTTGTAATCTAGGGCTTTTAGGCTTTGAATAGTTGAGTTGTGAACATACTTGTATTGAAATTCTTGAATGGGTGATGATGATTGTGAAATTTATGATTCATTCATGGGATATATTATGTGATTGTTACCCGTGTATTGTCTGAATAGTTGTCAGAGTTGAAATTTAGGAGATATGGGTGTGATGCTTATGTTTTAGCTTATAGGGTTTGATTGAATTGATATGTATGGGAATTGCATTCGTTGGAATGTTTTATGGTTGTCAAGTATGAGTTTAGGAAATGTATTGTCTTTGATATGCTTGAAGTAGCATAGAATTTGTTTTTGACTCCTAGGAATGAGGGTCATTTTGAATTTCTGATGATTAGTATGGTATTGATTATTTGTCCTGAATTATATATTGCTCTTATGTCTTAACTTGGTTTAAATTGTGTGTTTGATTTGTGCTTGTTATTAGAAAATTTGAGGCACCTCGGATGGCTTCTGTTTCTTGCTACGAGGCATTCCTACTACTTGTAGGTTCCTCTACGAGTCGTAAGGGTCCCTCATAGCAAACAACAATCATTTGTGGTTTCTTCATGTTTCTCATACGAGACTCATATACAACCCGTAGCTCCAGCTATGACTAATAGTGAGAGTCTCGTAAGCTTATCTGAGTTCTAAAAAATGTTTCTGAAAATGGTTACGATCCCAGATTACGACTCTCAGGTCATTATACGAGTCATAATTATGTCTTGTATCTTGGATCATAAAGCATTTTAAAGGCATAACTGGTTCTACGAGGATAGTATACGACTCATAGTCACCCTACGAGTCGTAACTGCACTCATATCTGATAACTCATAGTTGCACCAGCGAATTTCTATTTTTGGTTTGGTTTTGTTTCTTGTTCTTTGTTACGTGTTTTAGTGGATCAAACATCTTGACCTGGCTTGTTGCTTTGTGGTTTGTTTGCATATAAAATACCTCCTAATAGACAAGCGAACAATCCAATCCTTTCAAAGAAGATTGGTGGATGAGTCATCTGGAACTGAACAATCTGAGGGCTTTGTTGAAGTCCATAGAGTCAAGGTAGACCTGGAGGCTAATAGAGCCTAGACTTGGGCACTTGTAGTGCAGATGCCCATGGAAGTTAGTACTTCCTCCCAGTCTGAAGTGGAAGAATATTAGGGCAACGGGGACGACTTAGATAGCAGCTTGCCACAGATGACTCCCTCACATTCCGTCTCTTGAGTCTGAGTGTGAGAGCACCTCCCAGACCCAGTAGGAGGAGGTCCAGTCCCAACCCCCAGCCGATCATAGATGGTGTGTCCCTGGAATGAAAGAAATATGCGACCAGGGGTTGGAGCCTTAGGGGCAAGGCAAGCTGGTTTGCCAATTTCATGAAGAGTCCAAGTTGAATGCCTCAGGTTTAGACAGAGTACCCAGATTGGATGCTGGGTTGGATGAGCATGGACTACGGTGGACCAAATAATAGTTGGGCAAATATGCCCCTTACAAAGTCCATGAGTTTTATGTGGCATATCTTACTACACTCCGACGGGGGCTGCCAAAGAATGAGAAGCCAATAGAGGAACCGAGGCTATGGGTGGTGACAATTTGGGGGAGAAAAGTTGATATCTCAGAGCAGACGATCCAATGAGAGCAGTTTGGACCCACTTATAGAGTTCCTCAGTCTACTATGGAGTACAATAGCCGTATTGATAAAATAAGGAGAGCGGTGACTGGAAAGGTCATTAGGGCCAGGACAGAGTTGCTATGGTGGATAGCTAGTCAAATTTTCGAGGCGGGGGTTAAGCCAACGTGGGTCACAAACCACAAAGATCCTACAGTTAAAGCCCACCTCTCATTAAAGGTCAAGTTTTGGTGGTCCTTTATCCGTTGGCATATTAGGTCAACCTTCATGGACAATGTAATCACCCTTGAGAGAGCCGCATTGGTGCCAACATTCTAGATGGCTATGCAATAGATTAGGCCCAGATCATTTCGGAGTAGATTTATGAGGTTGCAGTTAGGACGAACACCTCACAACCATTTCCAGTTCTGATCCATCGACTATGCAGTGCAGCAGGTGGTCCTATTGATCCACACCAGGATCCTCATATAAACGCCACACGCACTATAGATCCCATCTTGATAAAGGCCGATAAGAATCTAGTGGCCCTACCTTGAGCTCCTCCACCTATGCCAGAACAATTCCTGTAGAGCCTCATATTACAGGATCACCTCCAACCTCCAACTACTATCGGCACTACTCCGGCCACTGTAGATCCTAAACCATTGGTTGAAATCGAGTCTACACCATCCTCCTGCACTCCAGAACTAGCATCATCTACTTTCTAGGTTGACCCTCTTTTCTCAGTTGTTTCTTTTCAGACTTTATTACGCATGGTGGCTGAAGCAAATGGCAGGCTACGAGAGTTGTCAGCATGGGTCTAGCCATTGATTGATCAGACTGTTTGAGACTCCGAGGAGTGTATGAGGGTACTTGCCCAAGATTTAGTTGATGAGAGAGTCCGAATGGTGGATGCTTGGGTCGACACATCTGAGACTAGAGTCCATAGGAGGCTTGAGGGAGCCAGGCCTGCCTACGTGAGTGCAGTTACTGAGGAGTTGTCCAAGTTCAAGGCCGATTTATTGCAGCTATTGGCTGCCCCTGTTCTAGCCCTATAGGTAGCGCCAGTAGATGATGAGGTATCTGATTTGCTCACCGACCATCCAGACACCCATGGAATGAGGTTCCTTGATCAGAGTGATGGCCTAGAGCCAACCCCGAAGAAGCCGAGATAGAAGAAGGAGCCCATACCTGAGGAGGTAGTACGGGAATTGCTTTTGTTGGCGGCTATTTAGAGAGAGCGAGCACAACATACCTCACTAGGAAAGGGTACATCCGGTACAGCTACAGAGAAGAGGTAGCCCCAGGACCCCGCAGATAAACCCGAGACTGGTGCTTGATGCACCATGATGTTTGACCCTTTTCGACCTCAGCTCTTACTTTACTTTATTGATATTTTGTCCTTGTGTTAGAAAATATTGTTTTTCTGTTGGTTTTTGGATGTTTTTATTGGAGAACATTGTCATGTTTGGTTTTGGATATTAGTTTTGTTAATTATTACTTTTAAATGTTTATATATCTATGTTATGTTTTCATTTACTCGTCTTATGTTTGTGTTTTTACTTTGAGGACAAGGTATCACATTTCAGTGGGGTGGTGGAAGTTATGGATTAAGGTGAAGTCTGAGTAGCCTCAAGCCCATAATTTCCCCTATTTTTGATCCCATGGTTTTCTTGTTGTTCTTCTTTTTCCTTGTGGATGTTTACTTTTCTGTTGAACCGGCATGTTTAGGCAGTGTAGATAATGGGTAAAGTCATAGTAGTATTATCTATGGGCATATACATAATTTTTATATGTGTTTTTAATGTTTTGATGAAAAATTGGGTACTCTCAAAATTTTTGAGGTTGTAATTATTGATGCGTTCATACATTATTGAGTATCTGGCAATGTTTGTTCTGATAATGTGAAGGTAAGCTGAGACTGAAATTATGACCTATGAGTCTATACTTGATTATGGATGCAATTGCTATGTGTGCTGTGAGCTTATTTTGCTGCATTCATGCATCTTGTATGGACCCAGAACTTGTCTTGTTACTCTAAAGTTGGTTTGGTGATGTGGTGGATATAGAAAGGATCTTAGGCCTTTGTTCCTTGAGTGAAACCACTTTTAGCCTAAATGACCCACCAGATGAGTGAGTGAATCCCTTGTTCCAAACTTTTGAACTTATCATGTACTCATTCTTTCTTGATACCTTGCTAGCTTAACCTTGTTTGATAAAATGCCTCGACATTGGGCCTGATCTATCCTTGAACATTTGAACCTTGATTGAGGGCAAAGGCCTAACTTGATTGGCCCTGGACGATGCTCTTCACGAACTGTACATTACACCTCGGGTCATGAATGACTCATGGTGCTTGCCTTGCCTTTGTGGCTTTCTGCAGGCTGCCTTGGAACTTCACGGCCCTCTCCATACATCATGGAGTGCACAACAAGCCATGGAGAGGCTCATGGTAGGTTCCTTGGTGGTAAACATGGTTGCCTTAGTCCAGCTCTCTTCACAATGTCCCTTTCACGGAAAACACCAATAGTATAGTGCACCATGGACTGTGTTTGGTTACGTGGTCTACAACTTCAGTCCCAACTTTTATGTCTTGCATTTTAATGTCCAGTATATGCTCCTTTTGTGTATGACCAGTCTTTCAAAGTGCAAAGCTAACCTAGTACATTACAAAATTCAATCAATTCCTCACTTTAGTGCTCACACACTTGTAAAATGTTTGATCCATTTAGCCTTCACAAGCTCGTCTAATCTTTACATTAATATTTTCAAGGCTTCTTTGGCATATTGGACACCCCAATGAGCAGCCCCCCTACAAACTCCAACCAAAATCACACGTAGATCAGTTCATTGTCTGTTAACTCTATGAAATCATAGTTTTCCTGAAAATCACACGTAGATCAGTTCATTGTCCGTTAACTCTATGAAATCATAGTTTTCCTAAAAATAAACATAAAAAGTATATTCAAATTAACAAAACATGCTTATGAACTCACAATAATCCTATGCTTTTAGCATCATAAAATGCGTATTATCATGACTCATCAGTAGTATAACCTAAAAATTATAGTAATGCAGATCTTTCAACACTGATCTATCTCTTCTTACAAATATAATTACAACGTGCAAGCGAACACTTCTCTGTAATCCCATCTAGCATAGTTGAGGCCAACAAAATGGTCCCTTAGTGCATACAAGATTTCATTCATCTGAAATACTACTGGAAGTGTTTCAATTAGGATAATAGCCTTAATGCCTTATTTATCAATTACAGGCCATTTCTCTGCCCTCTCAAACACATTGTTCTATATTCTAGCTTCCTTGTCCAAATAAAACAAGAATCAATGAAGTCTCTAGGAATATAAATCTGAAAACTACTTATTAATAAGATGACAACTAACCTAGAATGTTCCATTTCGAGAAGATAGAAAAAGGGTCCAAATCCTTTTCCTTGGACTTTGTGGAAGTTGGCATAGTTGTCAAAAATATAGAGGCTGAAGCTGACTTGGCAACCCTTCTCAGGTTCACCATCAATGAAGATGTGAGCATCTGGCTGATCCCACCCTCTAGGCACACAAACAACTTAGTTGTCTGATCAATCAGTTTATACACAGTTTATACACATAAAGTAGATTATTGGAGCTGTCGTTCTGAGATAAGAGAACTGGTTTGCGGCAACTTCAGTGGGGCTGCTGTTCGCCAGAGTTCACAGCTATTTGAAGGGTGAGAGATGGCATTTTGGTGGAGCTGAGTTGCTGGCTGTTTTGGCCACTCTACGGTTGGGCTTTTGATGGCTGATTACTGGTTAATTTTTGGTGGATTTTGGTGGTCGTTGGGCGGTGAATTTGGGGTTTGGATGTTGCTGCAGTGTTGAGGAGCTTTGCAGGCATTTTGGTGACTTTTGGAGACTGTTGTGGCTATTTTTAGGCGATGTAAAGGTGGGGTTTGGGGCAATTTTTGGGTGAGTGAGGTAGATAATATTTGTGTTTATTTACCATAAAAAGGACTTTTTGTTAAGTTAATATGTACTTCCAAGACAGTTTCAACAAAGTTAGAATCATCCGCAAAATCAAATATGATGTTCCACTAAATCATAGATGGTCAAATTATCTGCTTATAACATGCTAGTGAGCAGATTTTCTATTTTACAGGTCAAAATTTGCTAAGGACTGAATATTGGGTACTTCTTTGATATGAAACATACTATTCTTCTAATTCACGGAGAGCCTTGAAACTGCCTAAAAACCTATTAGAATTATCCAGATAAAGAAGACTTGATCTTCTTTGGCCTCAAAGAAGATCACAATAGCTGCCAAACCTGTACGTCTTCTCCTGCTTAGAAGAGCTGTCAAATATGCATGGCCTTTTCGTTTATTTATCTACTTATGTTTCCTGCTATACAAGATTTATACTAATAGTATTATTCACGTTTTATCTCCATCATCATCAGTTGTTTATGGTGTTTTGACTAATGCATTATTTTTTTATCCTAGTTCCTTTCTTATGAGTTTGTACTACTTCTTTAGTGATATTTGTTGTTGTATCTTCATATTGAATTGATGGCGATCAAAAATTATGCAACCATTCATCATGTATTCATTCTATTGAATGCTTTGAACTCCATTTTGAGAATTGTTATAGTGACCTGGTTAACTCTACCAATGAGGGTCAATATA
>JAABOM020003345.1:0-20507 GCA_011800125.2 Solanum clarkiae
AGAATGAGACGTTAGAATTAGAAATATTTTCGTTCCAAAAGATATTTTGAATGAAGTGTCGACTATTGATTGACTAGTATACCCTCCAACTCCAACTATTACTTCCTCATGGACAAGAGTTGAAAGTTTAATTTATTAAAACTTATTTAAAAATGAAGAGCCATATTTAGAATTTAAATGAGATATTTGAATTTGGTAATATATCACAACACATTCAATTTACTAAATTCAAAATTTATTATTTATATTACTTTAGGTTTACAGGACCTAGTAGATTTACATATATACATATAAGTTTTGTATATATGTTATAGATACTTATCTCATCATCTCTAGGCAAATTAACTAGACTAGCCTCAATTTTTTTGTTTTCTACTAAAAGTTTTCATAGTACAACTATACTTCTTTTCCAGTCTTGCTAGTGAAACTAACCAAATAACGCCACGTACCTGGTGTTTTATCAATGTCATAAATAGCCCATGCAATATGAAACTTCTTGTGTTGCTCCCAAGTTCATGCTGAAAATTGACTCAAATTCAGCATAGACTTGGGAGCAACACAAGAAGTTTCAAAATGCATTGGTTATTTATGGCATTAATGAATATCAGGTATGTGGTATTATTTGGTTAATGCCACTGGCAAGAATAATTGAGGGCGGTCTAATTCATTTGCCTAAAGATACTGAGGCAAGTATAAATTACATAGATTTGAAACTTATGTATACATGTGAATCTACTAGTCTTTAAATCTAAAATAATATTAAAAAATAAGTTTTTAATTCAGTAAAACACAAAGAAATAGAAGGAACTAATGAAAGTAAAGATGAAGTGGGCTTACATAAGGATAGAGGGACTGGTTGAAGTAAAAAATAACTCTAGAAAGAAGTGAAATGAAGGAATTGATGAAACTAAGAAGGCAACTCACACGGAGAAAAGTGTTGGCATATTATCTAAGGGTGCTACTTGGTGTTTGAAGAAGCTGAATGTGGAATTCTTCTACATTGTTTGGCTAAGAGTTGTAGATTTTTCGTTTTAGGAGTTTTACTTAAATTGTAAAATTGATGTAATCTTAGTTCAGTGAGTTATAAACTGAAATAGGTGGTTGTCTCAAGTTAGGGAATTTTGAAGACATTGGGAAAACATACCTAATTGGGAGGTTGTGTAGTTTTAGAAATCTAAGTTTATAATTCCTTAGATTACTTAGTTTTGCAATCAAGTTTTGTTGTAAGACTCATTGAAATCTAGTGAAGATCGGGAATAAATCCTGCAGAGGTATAGGTTCTGATTTTTACACCTTTTGTAAGCCGGGTGTTTCTACGTAAAAATCAATGTGTTCTTTAATACTATTTTTACTGCTTTCCTAAAACACGTTAGGCTACTTGGTTCACTCAGGCAAACGATTAAGATGTTTTAACTACGGAGTAGGAGAATAACACATTAAAATACAAAGATGACATCAACAATAAAAACATACCCAATGTAGTCCGACAAGTGGAGTATGGGGATGATAGGATATACACAAATCTTAACCCTTACCTTTGAGATAGAGAGGTTATTCTGATAGACCCTTGACGCAGAAGAATGCTTATGCACTAGAATGGGTATAGGTAAATGTTTGTTTTGACGAACTTAAATCTTCTAACAACGTACAATAATATACCCTGTGTGATCTAGGGAGGCTGAATTATAAGAGGTTATAAAGACCGTTGTCTGTGAATCAATGGCGGCATAAATAGACATATAGGCCAGGCTACTACTACTCTCTCTGATATATGTATACTGAAAAAATGGTTAGAGAGAATTTTGGGAGACATGATATTAAAGAATGAGATGTTAGAATTAGAAACATTTTCATTCAAAAGGATATTTTGAATGAGGAAATGTCAGCATCTAATATCTTTTGATGATCTCATTTGCAGGAAAATAAAAAAGAAAAGATGAATGAGCAACCTACATGATCCTTGAAGCAGCTACGAAAAGGAAGATAGGATAACATGGCGGATCTCAAAATCATCAAAACTAAAAAAAGACCTTTTTTAATCGAGTCATTTTTTATTTTTGAATTTGTAAAAATGTGAGGGAAGCAGAAGTCGAAAAGGGTTACTTGGGCTTCAGATGATAATCTTTGTCAGATAAAATCTATTATAAAGATCCATAACTGTCATCGTTGGATTGGGCTGGACAAAGAATTACAACATAAACTATGAATATTATAGATCTTTATAAAAGATTTTACTTGACAAAGACTATCATCTGAAGCCGAAGTAAGCCTTTTCGACTTCTATTGTCCTCATATTTTTACAAATGCAAAAAAATTGATTCGATCAAAAGGTCTTTTTTTTATTTTCATGATTTTCTTACATTCACAGAGGGATATTTTTTGAAATTTTTCTATCAATTAACTTTCTTAAGCCTATTTAGTAGCCTAAGAACCTCCCCATTCACGTATAACCCTTAGATGTACCAAATTCTCTCGAATGAAATTCTCTGATGGAAAAAAAAGCTAGTTAGAGTTCTTTATGTTCAAGTCTCAGACTAAGGATTTGAGTTAATGCTTTCCTTCCATGTATCTAAGGCTAAGTAAAATGTTGGATTGAGTTCATCTAGGTTCCCTATTTCTTCAACTAATAGAATCGAGGTTTAGGTTGAGCTACTAAGTTTATGAGTTAGTTATTAGTTGAAGTACATGTTTATGCATTTCATTCATGAACCTTAAGTGAATATTGCATTCAACTTAATATATTATGCGTTGATTGACATTGAATGTATGAACTTAGTATATCCTGTATGAGAATAAGTCACATATGAATGTAGTTTGAATAGTCATTGAAGGTCTTTTTTTTAGTAATCAGATAAGAGTACTTTGAGTATATATTAGTGTCTTGAAAATAGAGTTTGTTCTTAAAAATAGGAAAGAGTTGAAAGCATGATTAGTACTAAATTAGCTCTCTTTTCTAACTCCAAAGATTTAAATAAAATGGGTAAAAAGTTGATGTTTGTTAGAAACTAATATCTTTTGATGATCTCATCTGTAGGAACTTTCACAAAAGAAAGATGAATGGGCAACCTATAGGATCCTTGGAGTAGTTACGAAAAGGAAGATAGGATAACAAGGCGTATCTCAAAATTATCAAAATAAAAAAAGATCTTTTTTAATCGAGTCATTTTTTTTATTTTTGAATTTGTAAAAATGCAAGGGCAACAGAAGTCAAAAAGGGTTACTTGGGCTTCAGATGATAATTTTTATCTGGTAAAATCTTTTATAAAGATTCATAATTTTCATCATTGGACTGGATTGGACTGGACATTAAATTACGACATAAACGATGAATATTACGAATCTTTGTAAAAGATTTTACCTCACAAAGACTATCATCTGAAGCCGAAGTAAGCCTTTGTGACTTCTGTTGTCCTCACATTTTTACAAATGGAAAAAAAATTGATTCGATCAAAAGATCTTTTTTTTTATTATTATTTTTATGGTTTTCTTACATTCTCAGAAGGCTATATTTTGTCATTTTTCTATCAATTAACTTTCTTAAGCCTGTCTTGTAGCTTAATAACCTCCCCATTCACGTACAATCCTCAGATACATCAAATTCTCATGAATAAAATTCTCTGAAGAAAAAAAAGCTAGTTGGAGTTCTTTATCTTCAAGTCTCAGATATAAGAATATGAGTTAATGCTTTCCTTCCATGTATGTAAGGCTAAGTAAAATGTTGGATTGGCTTCATCTATGTGCCCTCTTTTTTCAATTAATAGAATTTAGGTTTAGGTTGAGCTACTATTTTTATGAGCTCAATCCAAAATTTTACTACTTAATTAGCTCTGTTTTCTTACTCCCAAGACTTGAATAAAATGAGTAAAAGTTGGTATTTGTTAGAAACTAATATCTTTTGATGATCTCATTTGCAGGAAAATTAAAAAAGGAAAGATGAATGGGCAACCTACAGGATCCTTGGAGCAGCTACGAAAAAGGAAGATAGAATAACAAGGTGGATCTCAAAATCATCAAAATAAGAAAAGACCTTTTTTAATTGAATCACTTTTTTATTTTTGATTTTGTAAAAATGCAAGGGCAACAGAAGTCGAAAAGAATTACTTGGGCTTGAGATGATAATCTTTGTCAGGTAAAATCTATTATAAAGCCATAATTTGCATCGTTGGATTGCACTGGACATAGAATAACAACATAAACTATGAAAATTATGGATCTTTATAAAAGATTTACTTGACAAAGAATATCATCTGAAGCTCAAGTAAGCCTTTTTGACTTCTGTTGTCCTCACATTTTTACAAATGCAAAAAAAATCGATACGATCAAAAAGTCTTTTTTTAATTATTTTCATGATTTTCTTACATTCTCAGAAGGATATTATTTGAAATTTTTCTATCAATTAACATTCTTAAGCCTATTTTGTAGCCTAATAACTTCCTCATTCATGAATAACTCTTAGATACATCAAATTCTCATGAATGAAATTCTCTGAAGAAAAACAAAAGATAGAGTTCTTTTTCTTCAAGTATCAGACTAGGGATTTAATTTAATGCTTTCCTTCCATGTATGTAAGGCTAAGTAAAATGTTGGATTGAGTTCATCTACGTGCCTTATTTTTTCAATTAAATAGAATTGAGGATTAGGTTACCAAGTTTATGAGTTATTTATTACTTGAAGTACATGTTTATGTATTTCATCCCATGAACCTTAAGCGAATATTGCATTCAACTTAATATATTATGTGTTGATTGATATTGAATGTATGAACTTAGTATATTCCGTATGAGAATAAGTTACATATGCATGTAGTTTGAGTAGTCATTGAAGGTCCTTTTCCGTAATCAGATAAGAGTACTTTGAGTATATATTAGTGTCTTGAAAATAGAGTTTGTTCCTAAAAATAGGAATGAGTTGAAAGCATGATTAGTATTACTTAATTAGCTTTCTTTTCTTATTCCCAAGATTTGAATAAAATGGTTAAAAAGTTGGTATTTTTTAGCATCTAATATCTTTCGATGATCCCCATTTGCAAGAAAAATGAATAAAGGAAAGATGAATGGGCAACCTACAAGATCTTTGGAGTAGCTATGAATAAGGAAGGTAGGATAAAAAGACGGATTCTCAAAATCATCAAAATAAAAAAAAAGATCTTTTTTAATCAAATCATTTTTTTATTTTTGAATTTGTAAAAATGTGAGGGCAGCAGAAATCGAAAAGGGTTACTTGGGTTTCAGATGATAATCTTTGTAAGGTAAAATCTTTAAGATCCATAATTTAAATCGTTAGATTGGACTGGACATAGAATTATAATATAAATGATGAAAATTACAGATATTTATAAAAGATTTTACCTGACAAAGACTATCATCTGAAGCCTATGTAAGCCTTTTCGACTTCTGTTGTCCTCACATTTTTACAAATGCAAAAAAAAAAAAATTGATTCGATTAAAAGGTTTTTTTTTATTTTGATTATTTTCTTACATTATTAGAAGGGTATTTTTTTTTACATTTTTCCATCAATTAACTTTCTTAAGCCTTTCTTGTAGCCTAATAACCTCCCAATTCACGTATAACCCTCGGATACATGAAATTCTCAAGGATGAAATTCACTGAAGAAGAAAAAAGCTAGCTAGAGTTCTCTATCTTAAAGTCTCAGACTTGGGATTTGAGTTAATACTTTCCTTCCCTGTATATAAGGCTAAGTAAAATGCTGGATTAAGATGCCCTATTTCTTCTACTAAAAGAATTGACGTTTAGGCTGAGCTACTAAGTTTATGAGTTAGTTATTACTTGAAGTACATGTTTATGCATTTCATCCATGAACCTTAAGTGAATATTGCATAAAGTTAATATATTATGTGTTGATTGTTATTGATGTATGAAATTAGATATCCCATACGAGAATATGTCACAAATAAATGTAGTTTGAGTAGTCATTGAAGATCTTTTTTCAACAATCATATGAGTATTTCGAGCATATATTAGTATCTTAAAAATAGATTTGTCCTTAAAAATAGGAATGAGTTGAAAGCATGACTAGTACAACTAATTAGCTCTCCTTTCTTATTCCCAAGATTTGAATAAAATGGGTAAAAAGTTGGTGTTTGTAAGCATCTAATATCTTTTGATGATATCATTTGCAGGAAAAAGCAAAAAAGAAAGTTGAATGGGCAACCTACAGGATTCTTGGAATAGTGACAAAAAAGTAATATAGGATAACAAGGCGGATCTCAAAATTATCAGAATAAAAAAAAAACTTTTTTAATTGAATTATTTTCTTATTTTTTTAATTTGTAAAAATGCGAGGGCGGCAGAAGTCGAAAAGGGTTTCTTGGACTTCACATGATAATCTTTGTCAAGTAAAATCTTTTTTAAAGACCCACAATTTTCATCGTTGGATTGGACTGGATAGAGAATTACACATAAATGATGAAAATTACAGATCTTTATAAAAGATTTTTCCTGACAAAGACTATCATGTGAAGTCGAAGAAACCCTTTTTGACTTTTGCCGCCCTCGCATTTTTACAAATGCAAAAAAAAAAAATCGCTTGATTAAAAGGTCTATTTTCTTTTTCTTTTGGTAATTTTCTTACATTCTCAAAAGGGTTTTTTTTGACATATTTCTATCAATTAACTTTCTTAAGCCTATCTTGTAGCCTAATAACCTCTCCATTCACATATAACCCTCAGATATATTAAATTCTCACGAATGAAATTCTCTGAAGAAAAAAAAAGCAAGCTAGAGTTCTTTAGCTTCAAGTCTAGACTAAGGATTTGAGTTAATGCTTTCCTTCCATGTATATGAGGCTAAGTAAAATGTTGGATTGAGTTTATTTAAGTGCCCTATTTCTTCAACTAATAGAATTGATGTTTAGGTTGAGCTACTAAGTTTATGACTTAGTTATTACTTGAAGTACATGTTTATGTATTTCATCCCATGAACCTTAAGTGAATATTTCATTCAACTTAATGTTAGTTATTGTTAGCATGTAATATTTTTTAATGATCTCATTTACAGGAAAAATAAAAAAAGAAAGATGAACGGGCAACCTACAGGATCATTGGAGCATCTATGAAAAAGGAAGATAGGATAACAAGGCGGATCTCAAGGAACTATATGTTAAATCAGTACACATCACATCATGGAAAAGAAGGAAAGATATCAATGAATATGGATTGCTGTAAATCTCATCTTTGACGGAAGAAATGATATCCAATCAAGCTGGACATAATCCAAATCACAAAATTCTCAATATCCTTGACTGGAAGAAATCCCTTGGGTCAAGAAATATTCAACATCTAGAATTTTTGAAGCCTCTTATAGCAACTCTCTTTCTAAATTCCAAAATGAGTTGTTCTTGAAAGAAAATTGATCTAGGCTAAAACTCTACTCTTCCACTCAATACAAACATTGTACTCGCCATGAAAACAATAGTAAAGAAAGAGAAAAAAAGTTAGATTTTCTAGATTGAGCTTTCTTGAGAGAAGTTGAGGTTTTGATATGCGAATCAGACTTAGTGAAAATATCCTACTGTAATCCATTACTCAAGTTTGAGCTTCAAAGGAACCTCTTTTGACCCAAGGGGACTGGAACACCACATTGGTATTCCGAACCAGTATAAAAATTACTTATTGCTTTTTTTTTACTATATTATCTCAGCAAATTACCTTTCAAAGCTAAGTTAGTCGACTATCGAACTAGGTTAGTCAACTACATTAAAATTTCAATTCACCTAACCCCCCTATTGACCATCAATACCAATTGTTGGGTAATGCCAACATCCTGCCTATGGCAAGGCCATGAGGGGACTGCGATGGCTCGAATTGGAGTCATGATCGAGCATGAAGCTTGCATGATGGACTTAGTTAAGAAATAAAGTTGCATCTTTGCTATCAAATATAGCTTTTGGCATAATGGTAAGCATTTGATCCTAACAAGTGGTATTAGAGCCAAGGTCATGGGTTATTCGATTTTCAGGAGCAATATGCTGCATGAGGCAAGTGTTGGGAGGGGGATCGTTGGGTAATGCCAACATCCTTCCTATGGCAAGCCCATAAGGAGTAAGAGTGGTCCGGGTCTGAGTCATGATCGAACATGACACTTGCATGATGAACTTGGTTAAGAAATAAAGTTGTGCCTTTGGTATCAACTATAGCTTTTGGCATAATGGTAACCGTTTGATCATAACAGTATTGACATCTCAAAGGCGCAATGTCGTGGTGATCCGCAAAAATATTTAATTCAATTAAATCAAAGAATTTTTTAGAAAAAATTAATTAATTCTTGAAGTTGCCACCTAATTTTAAGGATAATTAGGAAACCAATTAATTACTTACAAAAAGGATCTACGAACCAATAAATTTCAAGTAAGAGTTCAAGTTATTCTGAAGGGAAGATATTAGCACCCTTCAGAATCCACAACTGTGGGTCTCAACTGAACTCATTTTTCAAATTGAAGGGGAGATAAACAGTATAACACAAGTATAATAATAATAAAATGTACACAAAAATAAAATAAATAATAATTAAAAAAATCCTAATATTTGCCTAATGCCAACAATATACCTAATAAATAAATAAACAAATAAATAAAATAGTATCTCGGTGTATCTGTAAAAACACTTAGTAAAAGTGTTAGCAGTGAAAATATGAACAAAAACTAATTTCTAAAAAATAAAATCCGCCTTATATACATGGGAGGCCTTGGAAATCAACAGTAATTTCTACATCGGCCAGGTTTTAACAAACAATGTATATTTGTGAACTTAAAATAAAGTTTGAGGATTTTAAAGTGTAACGAAAATTAACTTAAACTAAATTCTTCCATCTTTTTAAATGGGAAGATCTCAAAATCCGATGATTGTACAGTTTTAAACAAAAAATCATCTTGGAAGTAAGTATGGAAAAAATATAAACAAAGTGAAAACAGGCAAAAATGACTTGAAAAATAAAACCAATGGATGAACTCGTCTAATCAAACAAAGCAAACTTAAAAAAAAAAAAAAGAGTTGAAATCAATGAACAAATATCAAATACAGTTCATACGAAATTAAATTTAAAATTGCAATAAAAGTGTTGGGATGCCTAAATCTTTAAAAAATGTGAATCAAGTATTAGCAGTATACGGATTAATTAAACAAGAAAAATGAAATGCGCAAAATGGAGTAAATAAGCTATCAGCAAAGACCAGCATATGGTTCTAAAAACACATACATAGGTATTAAGAAAAACTTCCCCCACAAAATCCTAAATGTTCACCTAAGACAAATATTACAAGATAGAGGAAACAGAGAACCCATAGTCATAATACAAAATTAATGTCAAACTAAACAAAAGATCAATAAAAAGTATAATAACAATAACTTAAAAAAGAGTGACTAAATTATAACAAAGAAGGGAGCAAAACTTACAGGAGATCATGCGTATTTTTGTGTGGAAGTTCCTCTTGTGTGTGTGTCAAGTCTTTTGGAATCAGACAAAGGAGGAACTCTTTTTGTTAGGCTACAAAGGCCAGAATATCTATATAATAATACTTGGAATACTCCTCTCCCCAATACAGGTTTTGACCTGCCACTTTCATGTAATGATGCATATTAATCTCTAATATATTATCTCTTGTTCACCAAAAAAAAAATAACTCAATAAATTCTTAGAAGATGTTTGCCATCGATTTTAACAACATTAACTACAACATCCAAACATGAATAAAAATAGAACAATCAGTAAAATAAAAAATGAAAATACGTGATAAAATATTTAGAGAAGATGAACTCCAACAACAAAATGTTGCAATATCACAAACTTCAACTCTAATATATACACAGTAAAATTAATAGTCTAGAATATAAATAAATAAAGAGAAGTGAGTATGGTTACCAAAAATATTAAATCTGGTCAGATCTGGAATGAGGAGAAAGAACCGTTAAACCAAAAATGAAGCTCGGAGCTTATCTGGTTGCTGGTTCTTCAAAGTTTTGAAGCTCGTTCATGGCTTAGATGATGTTTTGGTGGGGATTCATAGGTGATTTTGGTGGTGTTTTGGGTTTTTTCTGATGGCTATCCAGGTGAGATTTTTAGCTGTTTTCAGGTTGTTTGGGGTCTTTTTTGTCGGAGTTTAGGGGTGGGTTGGTCGATAGAGTGGGAGAGATAAAAGGGGTTTCGTGGGGGGGGGGGGGTTCCGGTGGACTTTTGGGTTGTTTGGAAGGAGAAAATGGCTGATTCTAGGTGGGGTTTTGGCGGTGAGATCTGGTGGTATTTGGTGTCATTTGGTGGGTTTGAGAGGTGTTTTGTTCATGAGGTTTAGACGGAGAAAGGAGTGAGGGAGAAAGAAGAAGATGAGTCAATTTGGGAGGTGGCTTGATCTATTTGTGAGAGGAATGAATTTTTAGGGTGGCTGATTCTAGGTGGGATTTTGGTTGTGAGATCTAGTGATATTTGGTGTCGTTTCGGTGGATTTGAGAGGGGCTTTGGTCATGGCGCTTAGATGGAGAAAGGAGTGGGGGAGAAAGAAGAAGATGGGTCAATTTGGGAGGTGACTTGATCCACAATTTTCTGGGAGGAAAGAATTTTTAGGGTGGCTGATTCTAGGTGGGGTTTTGGCAGTGAGATTTGATGGTATTTGGTGTCGTTCCGGTAGGTTTGAGAGGGGTTTTGGTCATGGGGTTTAGATGGAGAAAGGAGTGTGGGAGAAAGAAGAAGATGGGTCAATTTGGGAGGTGGCATGATCCTTTTATGAGAGAAAAGAATTTTTAGGATTTCTCGATTATGAATTCTACTCCACACAATATACACAATCTAAAATTTAATGGGTTCAATTATGAACCAATTAAATATTCGTATATAATTTTATCTGGACAAAAATGAATTATTATACTATGTTAAAAATATTAGAATGAATATGAACAAATATAATTAGTGGTATTAAAAAAATGCAATCTAACACAAAATAATAATTTAATAAAACTAAATTAAAATTTTAGACTATATAAAAAAAATTTAAAAAATTAAATTCATTTAAAATTCAAATTTAAACTAATTAAAATTTTAATATTTTAAAAATAAGAGTAATTATAAAAAAATTAATCAAAAATTATCAAAAAGTACTTTAAATTATTTTTAAAATAACAACATAAAACTATGAAATTTTAAAAATGTTGGACCAAAATTGGGTGCCAACAATTGGAATGCAGTTTGATGATTCATATAGTCCAATCCAACTGGTAAAATTGCATGTTCAATCCGTGGAAATCAACTCTTGTAAAAATGCATTGGAAGATTGAGTACAGTAAACTCTTATGGTCTGACCCTTAGCTTTAATATACCAGACTTACCTTTTTATATAGCCCTCTCTAACTTAGTTGGGAATGACCCTAGTTATTTTGCTCAATTTGCTTGTCGCGATATAAAGAGGTCTCGTTTTACATCCAAGATTAGAATGAAATGGGTTAAAAGTTGGAATGGAATTTTATGATTCATATAGTCCAATCCAACTAATAAAATTGCATGTTTAAATCAATGCCTTACATACTTGGAATTATTGACATATATAATTTAGTGAGTCTCCAAGACTAGGATTTGACACTCTAGTTTCCCTTATGCACTGCCAAGCAGAGTTATTTGAATAGACACCATCACTAGTTGTGAAAAAATAAAGATAAATTTTTTAGAGGTACAAGAGATCTAGATATTTAGTAGAATCTCTAGAATTTTGTAGAGCAATATCTTTGATATTTGTACTTACGAAAAATCTGAATAGTTTAGAGTATTAGATATTTGAGGAAGACATTCATAGAAGAGATTAGAATAGTCTAGATTCTTATCTCTAAAAATATCCCTACACAAGTATAAATTGGGGTGACCATAGTCATTTGTAATTAATCCAAATTCAGAGTAATTCAAGAGTGTTTTTCTATAATCAAGTTATCCTTTTTAAAATTTTCTTTTTCCTTTCTAGTTTCCTCTTTTTTAGTTGAATCTCATGATCCTACTTAATGATCTTGTGCTATCCAAAAGGTTTTTCAACTATATTTTTCTTCTGCTATTTTTGTACATGATATCCACATCATATCCATATATTGGCTTGTGAGTTTATTTAAAGATCAGGTTGGTATCTTAGTTGATTCAACTGATTTGTCCAAATGGATTTAAACAGTTGTGTTAATAAACTAGGATGGAGTTATTGAACCAGTACAATTACAAGATATGAAAGATATGTAGGAGTCATACCTTGTGGATGAGAATTGGTCGAATGTTTTTATGGAAGTAACACAAGTCCTCCTAATGGCAGATAAAAAAATAGTGTTGCTTACAGAAAGTGATAGCAGATTAATGCAAACGCAGGGTTCATCCCAAAAAGTTCAATCTCCTCCAAATTATTTGATCATATTATAAAATGTAAATCAACTTATGAAATATGAAGACCCTCGATTAACTATTCAAAAAAAAAAAGAATGAAGCTCTGCTAGAGATACTGAAGAATGAATTAGCTAGCAATAATATTCAATGTAATGATTTTATCACTGAGTATTTCTTAGTATTAAGAACTTATGTTCTAAAATATCTTTATTGAATCCAGAAGAGACTTTTCTGAATATTAAGAATTATCGTCATTCATGATTTAAAACCTGGATATATTCCATTTGTGATGTCGATTCAAGGATGGACTTAACAACTTCCTTAGAGGAATTGAGAATCTATTGTCGTCACAGGAGTTACTAGCCAACAGTTGACTGGTGTATTTATCAATGAAGGGGAAGGAAATTCTCTTATAGCCAACAAGAGAAACTTGAAGGAAAAAGTAAGAGATATACTGCACAATTGATCCTCAGGTGGTTCAAGCTCACCTGAAAAGAAGAAAGAGCCTTTTGGCTATTATGGCAAGAAGCATCTTGGATGCTATTAGTGTAGCAAAGTAGGACATATAAAAAGATATTTTCAAATCAAGGAGAGTAATATGGCTCAAATTGGGAAACCTACTGAGGAAGAAAATGACTAAGAAAGGTGCTTAGTAGCTGAAACTCGAGCAATAGATACCATGGCTTCCACCAATTTTAAAAAGGACTAGATCGATGATCAAAAATATAATACGGTTGATCACATGGAGAAGCAAGACACTGATGTCATTAGTATGAAAAAAGAAACTTCTAAAACTATTCATATTGGTGATATGACTACTTCTATAAAAGAAATCAAAGAAATAGATCTTGAATGTGTAGTCTCTGAAACTATATATAGTGGTGATATGGAGAAAGCATTAAGAGAGACGTATTAGAACTTGAATTCTTTGATCAATTGTCAGTCATATCAAGATCAATTATTGACTTAGATCAAACATTGAAAGAAAATGAAGAGCTTGAAGACCAAACAGATGAAGAAGTTGACCTTGAAGGGCAAATTTCAGGGGAAGAGACAGATGACATGATTTTTTTGAAGCTCTGAAGCTGATAAATTCATTATTAAAGAAATAAAAAGAGAATCTAGTGGTGGATCCTTTTATGATGTGAGACTTCACAAATAGTCATCAACGCAAATGGGGAAGCTGATACAAATGAAATCTCCTTCTATTATGGAGTTGCATTAGAAAGAGTAGGTTCCAGAATCTTGAACTCTTGAGTTCCAAACTTGCCCATCACAGAAGTTTATCCAGCTAGTACAAATACTAACAAGCTAAGAGAAAGGGGAGTCAGAGAACTCAACAAGGAGATAATTCATATGGATCAATTGATGATGAAGAATCTTCATCATTTGAAAAGTAGGGGGAGTCTGGAAGAAACTGTTGAGGATTTCACCAAGACGTGGCTCAAAGCTTCATTTAAGTTTTTCCATGACAAGTGTGGTTAGTTTCCAAGAAATCAATTTTAGGGGGAGTTGAAAAATAAGGACAAGTGTTTGGAGGTAAAAAGATTCTGGATATTTAGTAGAACTCTCTAGCATTTTGTAGAGTAATATCTTTGGTATTTGTACATAGAAAAATCTAGATAGTCTAAAGTATTAAATATTTGAGGAAGATAATTATAGAAGATGTTAGAAATTAGAATAGTCTAGATTCTTAATCTCTAAAAGTACACCTACATAAGTATAAATAGGAGTGATCATAGTCATTTGTAATCAGCCCAAATGGAAAGCAATTCAAGAGTGTTCTTCCATAATCAAGTTCTCATTTTCAAAACCTTCCTTCTGCTTTCTAGCTTCCTCTTTTTTATTTGAATCTTTCTATTTTGGTTAATGATCTTGGGATAGCAAAAGGTTTTCTAATTATATGTTGAACTAACCACTGCGGCAACATATTTTATAGTCTCTGCTCATCCCAAACGTGGTTGTTGATAAAGTTTTTCACTTGAATAGAGTGACTTTGTCACTGTAAGTTTCTAAAGATCTTGTAAATCCAAAAATTATGCATATATGTGAATCTACTATGTCCTGTAAATTTAAAATAGTAAAAGTAATAAATTTTGAATTTAATAAATTGAATGTTTTTTGATATATTACTAAATTTAAACATCTCATTTAAATTCTAAATCTGTCATTTCACTTTTAGATAAGATTTAATAAATTTGACTTTTAACTCTTATCCATGCAGAAGTAATAGTTGGAGTTGGAGGGTACATTAGTAGCTGACACCAACTTTTTACCCATTTTATTCAAATCTTGGGAGTATGAAAAGAGAGTGCTCTAATTAAGTAATACTAATCATGCTTTCAACTCATTCCTATTTTTAAGAACAAACTCTATTTTCAAGACACTAATATATATTCAAAGTACTCTTATCTGATTACTGAAAAAAGACCTTCAATGACTACTCAAACTACATTCATATGTGACTTATTCTCTTACGGGATATCCTAATTTCATACATTTAATATCAATCAACAGATAATATATTAAGTTGAATGCAATATTCACTTGAGGTTCATGGGATGAAATGCATAAATATTTACTTCAAGTAATAACTCACTCATAAACTTAGTAGCTCAACCTAAAACTCAATTCTATTAATTGAAGAAATAGGGCACGTAGACGAACTCAATCCAACATTTTACTTAGCCTTATATATATGGAAGGAAAGCATTAACTCAAATCCTTAGTCTGAGACTTAAAGATAAAGAACTCTAACTAGCTTTCTTTTTTTTTCTTAAGAGAATTTCATTCATGAGAATTTGATATATCTGAGGGTTATACGTGAATGGGGATGTTATTAGGCTACAAGATAAGCTTAAGAAAGTTAATTGATAGAAAAGTTTCAAAAAATATCCCTCTACGAATTTAAGAAAATCATGAAAATAAAAAAAAAAGACCTTTTGATCGAATCAATTTTTTTGCATTTGTAAAAATGTGAGGACAATAAAAGTCGAAAAGGCTTACTTTGGCTTCAGATATAGTCTTTGTCAAGTAAAATCTTTTATAAAGATCTGTAATATTCATAGTTTATGTTGTAATTCTATGTCCAGCCCAATCCAACGATGAAAGTTATGGATCTTTATAATAGATTTTACCTGACAAAGATTATCATCTGAAGCCCAAGTAACCCTTTTCGACTTTTGCTGCCCTCACATTTTTACAAATTTAAAAATAAAAAAATTTTGATTAAAAAAGATTTTTTTTTTATTTTGATGATTTTGAGATCTGCCTTGTTATCATATCTTTCTTTTGTGTAGCTGCTCCAAGGATTCTATAGGTTGCCCATTCATCTTTCCTTTTTGATTTTTCCTGCAGATGAGATCACCAAAAGGTATTAGATGCTAACAAACACCAACTTTCTCCCATTTATTCAAATCTTGGGAATAAGAAAAGAGAGCTAATTAAGTAGTATAATGTTGGATTGAGCTCATAAACTTACTAGCTCAACCTAAACCTCAATTCTATTAAAATAAAAAATAGGGCACGTAGATGAACTCAATCAAACATTTTACTTAGTCTTACATACATACAAAAAAAGCATTAACTCAAATCATTAGTCTGAGACTTAAAGATAAAGAACTCTAACTAGCTTTTTTTTCTTTAGAGAATTTCATTCGTAAGAATTTAATATATCTGAGGGTTATACGTGAATGGGGAGGTTATTAGGCTACAAGATAGACTTAAGAAAGTTAATTGATAGAAAAATGTCAAAAAAATATCTTTCTGAGAATGTAACAAAATCATCAAAATTAAAAAAAAAAAAAAAGACCTTTTGATCGAATCAATTTTTTTTCCTTTGTAAAAATGTGAGGACAACAGAAGTCGAATAGGCTTACTTCAGCTTCAGATGATAGTTTTTGTCAGGTAAAATATTTTATAAAGATCCATAACTTTCATCGTTTATGTTGTAATTCTATGTCCAATCCAATCCAACGATGAAAATTATGAATCTTTATAAAAGATTTTATCTTACAAAGATTATCATCTGAAGCCCAAGTAACCCTTTTCGACTTTTGCTTCCCTCGCATTTTTACAAATTTAAAAATAAAAAAATGATTTGATTAAAAAAGGTCTTTTTTAATTTGATGATTTTGAGATCCGCCCTGTTATCTTATCTTCCCTTTTCATAGCTGATCCAAGGGTCCTGTATGTTGCCAATTCATCTTTCTTTTTTTATTTTTCCTGCAAATGAGATCATCAAAAAATATTAGTTTCTAACAAACACCAACTTTTTACCCATTTTATTTAAATCTTAGGACTTTCTTAAAGTGAGGTAATTAAGTAGTACTAATCATGCTTTCAACTCATTCCTATTTTTAAGACAAACTCTATTTTCAAGACACTAATATATACTCAAATTACTTTTATCTCATTACTGAAAAAAGACCTTCAATGACTACTCAAACTTCATTCATATGTGACTTATCTTATACGGCATATCCTAAGTTCATACATTCAATATCAATCAACACATAATATATGAAGTTTAATACAATATTCACTTAAGGTTCATGGGATGAAATGCATAAACATGTACTTCAAGTAATAACTAACTCATAAACTTAGTAGCTCAATCTAAACCTCAATTCTATTAATTGAAGAAATAAGGCGCGTAGATGAACTCAATCCAACATTTTACTTAGTCTTACATACATGGAAGGAAAGCATTAACTCAAATCCTTAGTCTGAGACTTGAAGATAGAGAACTCTGAATATCTTTTTTTTTCTTCAGTGAATTTCATCCGTGAGAATTTGATGTATCTGAGGGTTATACGTGAATGGGGAGGTTATTAGGCTACATGATAGGCTTAAGAAAGTTAATTGATGTGAAAATGTCAAAAAATACCCTTCTGAGAATGTAAGAAAATCATCAAAATAAAAAAAAGACATTTTAATCAAATTGATTTTTTTTTTCTGCACTTGTAAAAATGTGAGGACAACAGAAGTCGAAAAGGCTTACTTGGGCTTCAGATGTATTTATAAAAAGATCAAATTTATTTTTTTGTATCTTCTTCAAATTTCAATCAGTAAAATTAATTAATACTACTTTAATATCGCTACATTAACTTATTCAGCACAATGTTAACTTATATTCTCAAACCAATAAGTGATAGTTTACGTATGTTTCTCAAACTTTCAATACTTCAGGAGTGAAACTCGAAAAAATGGTATAATTTAGGTGTGTTTTGTATATTTATCTCTTGTTTATATTCTAACTTCATAATGTCCGCGTATATCCTACTTCCAGAATCTGGACCTTATAATTTGTAGGATTATATTTAGTATGTTATAATTATTCAATTTAAACATGAAGCCTTTATATGAAATTTGACTTTAAACCCCTAAACTTGTTGAGACGATTCTGTATATACCCACGTACACATGTAATATGGTGGTACAAATTTTCTGAAGTCATATAACCATACAAATTTGATCTAAGTATTAAAATTAAAATTTTAAAAAACAAATATAGAAATGGAGTTGAAACTTCAATATCACGTGACATCGTATGGTTGTTATTGAAGATAGAATATTAAGGGTATGTTCGTTTGGAAAGCTATTAGGTAATTAGAATTAATGTAATTATTAAGTTGTAATTATCACTTTAGTAATTACATGATCTAGTAATTATTATATCTTGCTTAACTGCCACAAGTTAATTATATTGTAATTATAAATGTGTTGTTTGATTGTACAAGTATAGTTACAAGTTTATATTTGACTTTAAAAACAAAAGTTAGTTATCTAAAATAAGAAGTTTATATTAGACATATACGGATATTCATAACCAATGTGCATATGTCGTTCACATGCATGGAACTTTTTTTTTTTTTTTGTCTTCAACCTTCAAAATTCTCATTTGAATATTTGCTATTACCACCAAGATATGCACCGATGACTGTTACAAAGCGATAGAATTGGAGGTACAACCCTATCAATTAAGGACACGATCGCATCACCGATAAAAAGGAATAAGATGATCGATCGGTGCACCCTACCAGCCATCCCCATCCCATAATTGGCCTCATCGGGTTCACCGAGTCGCCACACTAAACCCACTAAAAAAACATATTAAGTTCACGATCCACAGAGGCAGAGCTAAGTGGTGGTCCGAAGATTCACACGAATTCAATAACTTTTTCGTAGACCTTTGTATTAGAAAAATATGTTTTGTAATATTTTATCTTTTTAGAACCCTTAAACTGCTAATCCTGACTCTACCTCTGACGACCCAATAATCAATTATTACACATGTATTAAGGACGAAAACCAATTCCTTATACTAGTGGGATAATGACGTTTTTTTTTTTAAAAAAAAAAAAAAAGTTTCTATATATGTTAGAAGTACTACGTATAAAACTTGCAGTTTTCTTGAAAAACTCCAAGAATTGTAACAATTATACAAATAAAATTACTCCTAAATTAGGAATCCTTTTCCTTTTAGAAATAGGATTGGAGCTTTGAAATATAATTTCTTGCTACTTATAACGGTTAAGGTTGTCATATAATACAAGTTCCTTCATTAAATTTACACGGAGAAATCGAAAAGTAAAATATAACGACAATATCAAATTCTGATTCTGACTCTCACTCTCATTATATTATATTTAAGAAAACAAAATCTGGGAAGCGTCCAGTAGGTATTAGGTGTCCAGATCCAATTTTAAGCACATCAAAGGGTACTTCTCATTATATAGATGATTTATATAAAAAGAAGTAAGTTTTTTTTTTTTTTTACTTTTTGTTTTCTTCGATTTTTACAAGTTAAATTTAGAGCTAAGATTTGAAGTTTATGAACTTCTTAGCTCGTTTTAGTTACTAGATTCGTAATTAGAATTTAAGAAAGTTATTGAGTTCTTAATAAATTATTAGCGAGATTCTTTTACACAAGTAAAGAATTAGCTAGTGAGTTTTGCCGAGCCTGTCTAATATGCTAGTTATTCACCCTTGATTTTCTAATACGAATACAAAATTTAATAGGATCTTCATCATAATTTTTTGATAAAAATACAGAATCTAACTAAGAATTACTGAATTCCTCTGAAATATCAATTAATTGTCGTACGCAGCCTTACAATTTCTTTTTTTTTTTTGGGGGGGGGGGGAATTTTTATATTTGTTATAATTAATATTTATTTTGTGTGTGTGGTCAAATTACAGTGGATCAAAAAGAGAAGAAGCACTAGCCAAATTAATTGATGAACTTAAAATGACGGTGCAATATGAATTTGCTCAAGATATGTATGTATTATATTTTAATATGGTCACAAATTATTATTTTTATTTAAATGGACATTTGATAAAATTTTAGTATATGTGTATTTTTTTCAGGTTTGCAACATTAACACATCGATGTGAAAATTCGTTGAAGAGAGGCTCAACTTTGGAGATTGATCTAGCTCTACAATATATAGGTTTGTTTACATATTCTGTGTGATTGGAACTTCGATTAATTTTAGATGGTACCAATTACTTTTTTATCGTCATAAAATTAGGATAAAATTAAAGGCGGCTCGATGATTTAAGTTTTGTGTGTGTATACGTGATTGAAACTTCGACATTAGGGTAAAATCAAAGGTGACTCCATGGTTTAAGTTTTTTTTTTGTGTGTGTGAGTGAATGATTGGAACTTCGATTAATTTCAGATGGTACCAACTACTTTTCCGTCGTCATAGAATTAGGATAAAATCAAAGATGGCTCTATGATTTAAGTTTTGTGTGTGAGAGAGAGAGAGGGAGAGAGATATTTGGAACTTTGATTAATTTTAGATGGTACCAACGACTTTTCCACCGTCATAAAATTAGGTAAAATCAAAGGTGGCTCCACGATTTAAGTTTATATGGTTTCAATTTTTCAAATTTTGTAGTATTGAATCTATTTTATTTTTAATATTATGAGTTTAGACATACTATTTCTTGTAATTCAATGAGTTTTTACAACTAAATTTATCAATCGTTTAAATGTATTAGGTTTAGATAAATTCGTAGATATATTAGTTGCATCCATCTATAAAACTGTCTGTCAAAGCTTAATGTCACACAATGGTCCAACTTCAAGAAATAGGCTTTGTCATTGTCATAAAATTAGAGTTTGCCAAGAAGAAAAATAT
>JAABOM020003365.1:0-20504 GCA_011800125.2 Solanum clarkiae
TATATATATATATGTGTGTGTGTGTGTGTGTGTGTGTGTGTGTGTGTGTGTTTGTGTGTGTATGTGTGTATGTGTATGTGTGTGTGTTGATTTCATGAATAGTATCTATAGTTTTGTAAGTTGACCACTCCTCGTTTGGGGGGTGGTAGGCCCGAACTACCATGTTAGAGGGTACATACCTCAATAGCCTTGCACGGGGGGTGGCAGGCCCATGCAACCATGTTGGGGGTTTTTACCTCAATCGCCTTGCAAGGGGGGTGGCAGGCCTATGCAACCATGTTGGGAGGTTTGTACCTCAATCGCCTTGCTCGGGGGGTGGTAGGCCTGTGGAACCATGCTGGGGGATTTGTACCTCAATCGTCTCTCTCGGGGGTTGCAGGCCCATGTAACTATATTAGGGGGTTTGTACCTTATTTGCTTCACTTGGGGGGTGGTAGGCTCGTGTATCCACGTTGTGGGGTTTGTACCTCAATCACCTCGCTTGAGGGGCAGTAGGCCTGTCCAACCATGCTGGGGGTTTCACACCTCAATCGCCTCACTAAAAGGATGGTAGGCCTTGGTCTCTATAATGATGGTCTCTCCCTCTCTATAATGATGGTCTCTCCCTACAAATGTAATATGTTTTATATAAGCATATTTTACTTCAAGCATCATCCATACATGCCATATTATTACTATGCTCATCCATTACCTATATGTACACATTTTGCTTATGTTGCCAATTTCGTGTTGTATTGCATCCTACATACTTAGTAAATTCAAACCTACTAATGCATACTCTATTCCTACATGATGTTACTATATAGGAACTTGAGCTCCAATTTATCATCTTCATCCTCCACATGGCTAGTACTATCTTTGAAGCAACTTTGGTAAGTCCTCAACTCCAAGGACAATATCTTTTGATCTTTTGTTATGCAAAGACTCTGCTTATTTTATTTTATGCTTCAACTATGAGAGTGACCCTGAAAGTTGTCTTGGCCCCCGCTCAGTTCTAAATTTAGAGGTGTTGTTGGACAAGTTATTTAATGATGCTTTGATCTTGACATTCTTGATTCTTGTACGTTTTAAGCTATGAAAGATTCCCTTAGCCTCTTTATCCTTATTTTATGTCTCTTGTTATTTTTTAATTGCTTTCGCAACCAAGTATATGTAATGATATGTTAAGAGGATTGTTTAGGGTCCAGTTGGGTTCCCCATTCGCCGTGTCACGACTAGGCCCTAGGTCCGAGTCGTGACAAAGATAGTATCAGAGAACTAGGTTATCAATGGTTCTCGGCATCCAACACACCGCGTCGATTAGATTCTTATTCATTATTGTGAAGTGCACCACAACTATGAGTAAAAGGCTATGAGGCATTTTAGGAAATGTTTCCCTTATTCTTGATTCATGTTATGCTATAGGAGTTAAGGTAAGGCTTTCCCTAACAAATGTTCTTTTCTACGCTAGATCATTCCTATCCCAAGAGGAAGAAGAGTGCATACACCCAAAGAACAGCTGACTCATGAAGAGTTTCAGGATGCTATCGCCATGTTAGAACAAGCTATGACTAATCAAATCAACCAAGGGGCCCTCATGCTCCTACTCCGGCATCTAGGGTAAGAGACTTCATAAGGATGAATCCACCGGAGTTCTATGGGTCTAAAGCGGATGAGTACCTCAAGAATTTATTGATGAGATGTAAAAGTGTTGGCTATTATGAGTGTTACATCAGAGGAGAAGGCAGAGTTTGCAACTTACCAACTCAAGGCAGTGGCCCAAATATGGTTTATTCAATGGAAAGCGAAGAAGGAGAACAACAATGTGATTCTTTGGGAGGAGTTTAAGGCGGCATTTCTCGACTGATTCTTTAGTCTCGAGATTAGGGAGGCCAAAATGATGGAGTTCATGAATTTAAAGCAAGGATCTATGAGTGTGAGGGAGTATACCATCAAGTTTAACCAACTTTCCAAATATGCTCCACAATTGGTTGCTAACCCAAGGTCTAGAATGAACAAATTTGTGATGGGGGTATCTCATTTGGTTAACAAGGAGTCTCGTGTCACTATGTTTATAAGTGACATAGATTTGTCCCGCCTAATGACATACGCCAAACAATTGGACGGGGATAAGCTTAGAAAAAGGAGGAGTGGTAAGGCCAAAATGGCCCGTTTTGATGGTAATTTCCAAAGTTTCAAAGGTAGCCAATTTTATCAAGGCTAAAGGTCTTCTTATGCTCCTAATAGAAGGTTTTCCAGTGGCAACCCAAGGGTCCAAGTTGATGGTGGTGTGGTGGCTAATGCTATGTGTCCAAAATGTGGTAAGGGTCATACTGGCCCATGCTTGAGGAATATAATGCTTGTTATAGTTGTGGGAAAGTAGGGAATAAAATGATGGATTGCCCTCGTAACTGGAACAAGGGTAAGGATGTTATTCCATAAGGTTCTAATGCGGTTTCTAGGGGGAGAGGTGGCCAAAAAGGTGGTGTCCAAAGGCACATAGATTCTATGCTCTTCAAGGGAGGCAAGGGGTAGATGAGGTCCCCGATATCGTTATCAGTATGTTAAAAGTCTTTGATTTTGATGTATATGCATTGATAGACCCGAGTGCCACTCTTTGTTTTGTTACTCCTTTTGTTACCAAAACGTTTCATATTGAACCAGAATTGTTGTGTGAGCCATATGAAGTGTCTACTCCCTTTGGTGCATCTACTGTTGCTAGAAGTGTCTATCAAAATTGTCCCATTTACATTTTGCATGAAATATTGCCTTATGATTTTGTTTAGTTGGATATGGTGGATTTTGATGTCATTCTTGGGATGGATTGGTTGCATGTATACTATGCTTTTATTGATTATAGAACCCATAGAGTCAAATTTCATTTCCCAAATAAACCCATTCTTGAGTGGGAGAGTCATGATATAGTGGTCAAGCGTAGATTCATTTCTTGCATTAAAACTCTTAAGTTGATTTCTAAGGGGTTTCTCTATCAATTTGTGAGGGTTAGGAATGTTGAGTCCAAAGGCCTTCCTATAGAGTCAGTTCCAGTGGTGAATGAGTTCCTTGATGCCTTTCCTAATAAGCTTCTTGGTGTTCCTTTCGAAAGGGAAATAGATTTCGGAATAGACCTCCTTCCCGATACTCAACCCATTTCTATTCCCCCTACTGTATGGCCTCGATGGAGTTTAAGGAATTAAAGGAGGAACTGAGGGATTTATTGGAGAAGGATTTTATTAGGCCTAGCCAATCATCTTGGAGTGCAATAGTGTTATTCGTGAAGAAGAAGGACAATTCTCTTGGGATGTATATTGACTACTGGCAACTTAATAGAGTTGCCATAAAGAATAAGTACCCTTTACCAAGGATTGATAATCTATTTGACCAATTTCAAGGGGCTAGTTAGTTCTCTAAGATTGATCTTTGGTTCGAGTATCATAAGTGAAAGTGAGGGAATGTGAAATTCCCAAGACGGCCTTCTGAACTAGGTATGGGCAATATGAATTTATGGTTATCTCTTTTGGTTGACCAATGCACCACCTATTTTCATGGATCTTATGAATAAGATCTCTAAACCCTACCTTGATTTGTTTGTGGTGGTATTTATTGATGATATCTTTATCTATTCCCCTAGTGAGAAGGAGCATGTGGGTCACTTGAGGGCAATGTTGCATAAATTGAGAGAAGAGAAATTGTATGCTAAGTATGAGAAGTGTGAGTTTTGGTTGGAAGAGGTTGCCTTTCTAGGTCATGTGGTATCGGAGGATGGTACTAAGGTGGATCCTAAAAAGATCTAAGTGATTAGAAATTGACCTAGACCTTTGACTCTATCAGATATTAGAAGCTTCTTGGGCCTAGCGGGTTATTACCGGAGGTTTGTGAATGGGTTCTCTTCTATTGCTTCTCCCATTACTAAGCTGACTCAAAATAAGGCTAAGATTCAGCCATTATACAATGGATTAATAATATAAAATTTGGATTTGTAGTAGAAGGTAATTGCAAAGTGGACCGATGAATGTGAAAAGAGTTTCCAAACTGTGAAGGATAAGCTTGTCTCCACTTCTATCTTGTCACTACCGGAAGGGTTAGAAGGGTTTGTTGTGTATTGTGATGCCTCAAGAATTGGTTTGGCTTGTGTTTTGATGCAAAATGTAAGGTGATAGCCTATGCTTCTAGACAACTTAAGGTGCATGAAAATAATTATCCTACCCATGATCTTGAATTTCCCGTTGTGGTATTTACTTTGAAAATTAGGCGTCATTACTTGTTTAGGGTGTATCTTGATGTGTTTACCGACCATAAGAGTCTCCAATATATTTTCACATAAAAAGATCTCAACTTGAGATAACGAAGGTGGTTAAAGCTTCTTAAATATTATGATATGAGAATGCATTATCACCCAGTAAGCTAATGTTATGGCCGATGCTTTGTGTAGGGTGTCTATGTGTAGCCTAGCTCATGTTGATGGTCGTGGAAAAAAGGTGGCTAGAGAAATCCATCAGTTGTCTAGATTGAGGGTTAGGTTGGAAGAGGTTAATAAGGGTGGTGTAGTGGTCGTTGATGGATCTAAATCTTCATTGGTTGAGGAGGTAAAGGCAAAGCAAGATCTTGACCCTGCCTTGTTAGAGTTGAAGACCTTGGTGAGGGACGATGAGGTGGAGTTTTTCTCCCAAGGGAGAGATGATGCCCTTAGATACCAAGGTAGATTATGTATGCCTAATGTTGAGGACATGCGGAGGTTGATTCTTGATGAGGCTCATAATTATTCCTATTCTATTCACCCTGGTTCCACAAAGATGTACAGAGATTTGAGGGATGTGTTTTGGTTGGATGGTATGAAGAAAGATATTGCTAAGTTTTTGTCTGGTTGCCATAATTTCCAACAAGTGTAGGCCGAACATCAAAGGCCGGGTGTCCTAGCCCAAGATATAGAGATTCCTACTTGGAAGTGGGAGGGAATTAACATGGATTTTGTGGTTGGGTTTCCTAAGAAAGAAAGAGTTCTGATTCTATTTCGGTTGTGGTCAATAGAATGACAAAGTCGTCTTATTTCCTACTGGTTAAGACTACTTACGGGACCAAAGCATATGCTAGATTGTACATTCATGAGTTGGTTAGATTGGATGGGGTGCCTTTGTCTATCATTTCAGATTGTGGTGCTCAATTCACTTCACAATTTTTGAGGTCCTTCCAAAGGGTTCTTGGTACCAAGGTTAAGCTTAGTACGAACTTTCACCCTCAAACGAATGGCTTAGCCAAAATAACTATCTAAACTCTTGAGGATATGCTTAGAGCTTGTGCATTGGAGTTTAAAGGTAGTTGGTATAACCATCTTCCATTGACTGAGTTTGCATATAATAATAGCTATCATGTAAGCATTCATATGGCTCCTTTTGAGGCCCTTTACGGTAGACATTATAGATCATCGATCGGGTGGTTTGAAGTAGGAGAGATGACTTTTTTAGGTATGAATTTTGTTATGGAGGCCTTAGAGAAAGTGAGGTTGATAAGAGAGAGGTTGAAAACAACCCAAAGTCGTCGAAAGTTCTATGCCAATGTGAGGAGAGGGGATCTTAAATTTAAGGTTGGTGATTGAGTCTATTGGAAGGTTTCACCCATGAAGGGTGTGGTTCATTTTGGTAAAAAGGGTAAATTGAGTCCAAGATTTATGGGTCCTTATATGGTTTTGAGAAAGATTGGTAAGGTGGCCTATGAGTTGGAGTTACCTAGTGAAATGGACTTGGTTCATCCGATCTTCCATGTGTCTATGTTGAGGAAGTGTGTGGGTGACCCAAACGCTATTGTTCCATTGGATATTGTGGGTTTTGTTGAAGACAACTTGACTTAAAAAGATGTTCCAGTAGAAATTTTGGATAGATAAGTGAAGAGGTTGAGGAACAAGGATGTAGCTTCCGTTAGGGCATTTTGGAGGAATCAAAAAGTTGAAAGTGCCACATGGGAAGCCGAAGCGGACATGCGAAAGTGATATCCCTATCTCTTCCATTCTACTCAAGCCTAACGTACTAATCTAAGTCTCCTATGTGATTTCAAGTCTTAATTTTCAACTCTCATGTCATTTTCATACATTCATGTTTAAATTGACAAGTTCATGGTGATTTTGACACTTGTGTTGAGATTTTTGAAATGATCTTCAAGCACATTGTTGCATTCTTGTGTGGGCTGAAATTATCTTGCTTACTTCTCTTGTATACATTTCTTTGACATAGGGGGATGAATGTTCCCAAGGGGGAGATATTGAAGCGACCCCAAAAAGTCCCCAAAAATGTGCCTCGGAAGTGCCCATAATCATAATTTTCATATATCTCACAATCCGTGTGTGATGTCAAAAATCCGACTTTATATTCTTGATCAAGGGGAAATATTGAATGGGAAATGAGTCTAATTTTGATTTTTGAGCAACCGTAGTAAAATTTGATTTTCCCAAGTTTATGCAAAATAGTGGGGTTGCGCGATGGTACCATGACGCAGACCCATCGCGGACCTATGTGTTTTGTTTCCAGTTTTCTCACTTCAGTCCAAGGCGTTGGGTTCTTGGGCCTAAGCCTTCCTATGCATAAAAACACCTATACTTAGTCATATTTCAATCCCATATCATATAGGAGATTCCCCAAAACCCTCTCTAACACTTAGAAAACTATTTCACCTAAATTCTAACATTCCAAACTCATTCCGGATCTAAAGATTTCATTCAAGCTTCAAGTTCTCAACCAAATCTTCATCAAGGAAATCTCCAAAGTTAAGGTATGTGAGTTTCAACCATTGGGTCCTTTCACCCATGGTGCCCAACCTTTCCTTTTACATAAATAGCATGTTTCTAAGTTGATTTACTTATGGATCTTACTTATTATGAATTTGGTTATATACTATGTTGGGGTTTCATAAAATTGTGACTGTTTAAACACGTTTTCAACTATGAATCTATGATCCATTATATGATTTGATCAGGGGTTTTGATGCATCTTAGACAAGGGTATTACCAAGTGTTTGTGGGTGATTTTACATTGATTTTTCTCACATGATTTCACTCTTGGATTGCATGACTTTTTACTAGCATTACACACCTGCCAAGTGTTTGATGAAATGTCCGATTATGATTTCTTGAGCTAATGAAGGTCTAATGCATGACATATGAGTTAAGTGACTTTACGATGATGAAAGAAATGTATATATGTGTTGATTTCATGAATAGTATCTATAGTATTGCAAGTTGACCACGGCTCGTTGGGGGGGGGGAGTAGGCCCGAACTACCAGGTTAAAGGGTATATAACTCAATCATCTCGCTCGGAGGGTGGCAGGCCCGTGCAATCATGTTGGGGGGTTTGTACCTCAATCGCCTTGCTCGGGGGGTGGCAGGCCCGTGGAACCATATTGAGGGGTTTGTACCTCAATCACCTCACTCGGGGGGTGGTAGGCCTATGAAACAATGTTAGGGGGTTTGTACCTCAATTGCTTCGCTGGGGGGGGTGGTAGGCCCATGCAACCATACTGGGCGGTTTATATCTCAATCGCCTCGCTCGGGGGGTAGCAGGCCCGTGCAACCATGTTTGGGGGTTTGTACCTCAATCGCCTCGCCGGGGGATAGCAGGCCCGTGCAACCATGTTGGGGGGGGGGTTGTACCTCAATCTCCTTGCTCGGGGGTGGTAGGCCCGTGCAACTATGCTGGGGAGTTTGTACCTCAATTGCCTCGCCAAGGGGGTAGTAGCCCTTGGTCTCTATAATTATGGTCTCTCCCTAGACATGTAATATGTTCTATATAAGCATGTTTTACTTCAAGCATCATCCATGCGTGCCATATTGTTACTATGCTCATCCATTGCCTATATGTACGCACGTTGCTTATGATGCCAATATCTTGTTGCATTGCATCCTACATAGTTAGTACAATCAAACGTACTAATGAATATTCTATTCCTACATAATGTTAGCATATAGGAACCGGAGCTTCACTTGATCATCTTCCTCTTCCACATGGATTGTACTCTCTTTGAAGCAAATTTGGTGAGTCCTCAACTCCGAGGATGATATCTTTTGATCTTATGTTATGTGAAGACTCTCCTTCTTTCATTGTATGCTTCGACTATGAGGTGAGCCTGGAAAGTTGTCTTGGACCCCGCTCAATTCTATGTTTAGAGGTGCTGTTGGACAAGTTATGTAATGATGCTTTGAGCTTGACTTTCTTGACTCTTGTATATTTTAAGCTATGAATGACTCCCTTAGCCCCATTATCCTTATTTTATGTGTCTTGTTGTTGTTTAATTATTTCTGCGACCAAGGATGTGTAATAATTTGCTAAAAGGCTTGTTTGAGATCCCGTTGGGTTCCCCATTCGCGGTGTCACGACTAGGCCCAAGGTCCGAGTCGTGAAAATCAAAATGGATGTGCAACTGCGTGCTACTTCTTTACATCGAGTAAGAAATTTAAATGAATAGACAAGACTAAAACGGCCCAAAGATCTCCTGCATCCCTATTATCTTTACATCACAATTTCTTTCTTTGTGATCATCAAGTTTTATTTTTTCACTTTTGAGCAACCATATAAAGGGAGTAATTTAAAATTCTGTTTTCTTACCGACTGACCTTATACAAGGCTGTCATAAGCACTAGGACACTAGAGCCATTGCTTGGGGCCCCATAATTTTGGAGGCCCCAATTTTATTTTTTTTTAAAAGTATTTATGCATATTATTTTAAAAATTGTGTATTTTAAATTTTTATTTTAAAAAACAGTTGTTAGTATTACTCACTTTCCTAAGGAAATGGAATAAGTCCTCAAGCAGTATGAGGGTACATTTGTAATTTTCTTATGATTCTTCTTTTTCAATTTATTTGTCTTATTTTTAGTGTTAAAAATGCTACTAATCATAATTAATGACTTAATATATTGCTAAAAAATATTTTATGTAAGAGCATAAAATAATTAACAACTTAAATATTTTTAAAATAAATAAAAAATTTAATTTATTATTGAGATTAACCTGACAACATCACAAAAAATGAAACAAAATAAGTAACAGGTAACAAAAATTTGATTGATTATTAAAATTATCTATCGGCTTTGCATAAAATGGAACAAAAAAGGTAACATGTATTATTTAATTAGGAAATTATGTAAAAAAGTATTATAAATCTAGATATTTTTCAGTAGGACTATATTTGTCATGCCCCGGGAGGGTATCGTGGGTGTAAGTCCTACATTTGTCATGCCCCGGGAGGGTATCGTGGGTGTAACTTGCACTCAGGGACTATTGCTAACCCCCGAGCGAACCACCTGACCTCATCACCTTCATTCAATCATACATTAGCGGAAGACATCATAATTAGGACTCAAGTAATAGCGGGTTGTTCTATCTCATCACACCTATGTCAGGAACAAAGGCCATAGGCCACATGACTAGTCATTAACGTTCCATCACATAAAATAGAATTAAAGGGATTCAGTTTACAAAGGGGGAAGGATCCCAACGTCAAAACATCATCTCTATGTCTATGTATATGAAGCCTTTAACTCTGCAAGTCTAAGAAGGTACCATGATAGGTCATGGTTACCACAAGCTTAGAATGGCTCGAAACGTAAGAAAATGAAATAAAAAACATCCTCTAAATGCATGGGAGGACTTACCAAGTCTCTGGAGCTAGAAATCTCTGAAACTCAAGGAATTGTCTGCTAAAGTCCTCTATCTACTGAAATAATGCAGAGTCAAATGGCATAAGTACGTAGAATATATGGTATGTAAATAGGCTAAAAGTAAACAATATAGATAAAATAATACAGAATAACCTCAACTCAACATGTACTCATCTTATCTCAGAATAAGGAATCGACACCATCACATCAACATCAATCAAGACTCATACCATCACATCGACATGCGAGTACTATCAAGATGGAACCTATCTAGGAGTTTCTCTAACCGACAACTATCACCTATGAGCCGATGATGATACAATGAAGTGATGTCGTTGCCATATCCGTCCAGTACCTTGCCAGGGTACAGGATGATTTTATTGTCACAACCCAAGCCTAGATCCTTGACGTGACATGGAACAAGGGGAACTCAAATGGGCCCGAAGTAAGCCTCTTAGAACATCATTACACATTCTTGGTCGCGAAAGCAATAGATACAACACAAAGAATAAGAATAGGGGGCAACGGGACTAGGGAAGATCTTGCACAACATCATAATCAAGAGACAAGAGGCTAGCTCATATCATAGAGATCAAGAACAATATAGTCAAGACTCTTAGCATAGATGTCCAACAAATACCTCTACACTTAGATAAGAACGGGTGAAAAGAAAAAGTAACCGGGCTCACCCTCATGGTCAGATGGACAATGAAGAAGAATGTCTCAATACATAATAGGAGAATCATAGACTAAGTTCCCTGGAGTTGAGGACACACCAACTAGCTTGAATAACACCGAACTAGCCACGTGGAGGAGGATGATCAACTTGGGCATCGGTTCCTATATGGTGACATCATGTAGGCATAGAGTATGAGTTAGTACGTTTGAATGTGCTAAGTATGTAGGATGCAATATAAACAAGAATTGAGCATCATAATCAAAATGCATAACAATAGGCATACTTATAACAATATGACATGTCTGATCAATGCATAAGTAAAACATGTTTAAGTAATTCATACTCATATAGAATATCATATGTGTAGAAGAGACCAAGATGGATTTTCAAAGTACAAACCCCTTGGTAGGTTAGTGATGATAGCACCTATCACCCTAGTGTGTAAGGTACAAACCCCTCATCAAAGTTACGGATAATAGCACCCATCACCATAGTGCGTGAGGTACAAATTCCTCATCAAGGTTAGGGATGATAGCACCCATCACCCTAGTGTGTCAGGTACAAACCCCTCATCAAGGTTAGTGATGATAGCACCTATCACCCTAGTGGTTGAGATGTTGACCCCTCAACTAGGTCACCTGGATCTGGCATGGTCTAATGCAACACTTCATATAAAATATATCATATATATATATAGGCTCATTTGATCATCATATAGTCAATCATATCATATCTCATGCTTTGGACCTTCAACTCCTCAAGAAACCACATCTGGACATTTTATCAAACACTTTGAGGGTGTGTAAAGCTAGTATAAAATCATGAAATATAGAGATGAAATCATGAGAGAAAATCCATTGTAAAACTATCAATCAACACCTTGCAACACCTCTAGAAATATACATCAAAATCCCTCATCAAATCTTACAATAGAGCAACGATTTATAGCTCAAAACATAGCAAAATAGTCACAACTTTACATAGTTTTAACATAGTGTGCAGTGAATTTCATAATAATCAAGACTCATTTGTAAATCATCTTTAAATTATGCAATTTGAGTAAAAGGAGGCTTGGGTATCATGGGTGAAAGGAACCCCTGAAAGAAACCCCCATACCTTATCTTAAAGATGAACTTGGTGAAGATTGGAGATGGAGACTTGAAGCTTGAAGAAGAACCTTGAAGGAGAACCTTAACTTGGGATGAGGGTTTGGGACTTGAGTTTGGGAAGTGAAAATATGACTAAGTGTTCTAGTGAGTATTGAAAAATGTTTAGGATGATATGAGGGTAGAATTTGGCTAAGTATAGGTAAAAATACGCTTGGGAACACTTAGGCCCAAGATCCAAAAGCCTTGGACCGAGATATAAATCACTAGCAACAAAATACACAGGTTTGCGTCTGGTCCATGACACAGACCTATCGCAGAGGCCAAAATAATATTTGTCCACGACAGCTCGATTTTGGATAAGAAAAATTATGAAAATTGAAATTGCTAATCTTTCACTATTAAATCGGGTTAGGCCCCTTTTCACTAGATTTTTACCCCTTGATCACAAATATAAAGTCAGATTTTTGAAATAACGAACATATTTTGAGAGATATGAAAATTAAAATTCTGGGAATTTCGAGGCACATTTTCAGGCACTTTTTGGGGTCGTTTCAATATTTTTCCATTGGAAACATTCATCCCTAAATGTAAAAGAGACGTACAAGACAAGAATGATCATAAACAAACCAGCCCCAAATAAAGTGCAACATTACATTTAGAACACCATTTTCAAAATCCCAATGTAAGTGTAAAATCATCATAAACTTGCCAACTTAAACATGTATGCATATGAATGATATAGGGGATGTAACACAAGATTTGAAATCACATAGAGGACTTATAATTAGTACCTTAGGCTTGAGTGTAGTGGAAAATATAAGGATACCATTTTTGCATGTCCCCTTCGGCCTCCCAAGTAGCACGTTCGATTTGTTGGTTCCTCCAAAGGACCTTAACGGATGCCCCTCCTTGTTCCTCAATCTCTTCACCTGCCTATCTAGGATCTGAACCAAAACCTCCTCATAAGTCAAGTTATCCTCAACAACACCCACAACATCAAAAGGCATAATAGCATTAGGATCACCAACACATTTCCTCAACATTGAGACATGGAACACCGGATGAACCAAATTCATTTCACTAGGCAATTCAATTCATAAGCTACCTTGCCAACCCTCCTAAAGACCTCATAAGGACCAATCAAGAATTTTCTCCATCAAACCATCAACACAAGGCACACACAACCTACCTTGGTACCTAAGGGCACCATCTCCTCCTTGGTAGAAAACCTTTACTTTGCCCTCTTTTACCAAGGCCTTCAATTCATGCAAGGAGGAGTCTAGATCTTGTTTTTCTATCGCCTCATCAACCAAAGAAGATTTGGAACCATCATCAACAATAACACCATCACCCACTTCCTCCAACCTAACCCCCAACCTAGCCAATCTATGCACCTCTCTAGCCATTTCCTTATCACCACCATCAACATGAGCTAGGCTACCCATGGATACCGACTCAAAGCATCCGCCATTACATTTGCATTACCCAAATGATAGTGCACACTCATTTCATAATCTTTGAGAAATTCTAGCCACCTTATTTGTCTCAAGTTGAGATCTTTTTGAATAATGACATATTGAAGGCTCTTATGATCAGTGAAGACATCAAAATGCACCCCATACAAGTAATGACGCCAAATCTTTAATGCAAATACAACGGCGACCAACTTTAGATCATAGGCAGGGTAGTTCCTCTGATGTAACGTGAGTTGTCTAGAAGCATAGGCTATGACCTTACAATTTTGCATTAACACATAACCCAAACCAAATCTAGTTGCATCACAATACACAACAAAACACTCAAGCCCATCTAGTAGTGACAATATAGGAGCGGACAAAAGCCTATCCTTCAATGTTTGGAAGGTTCTCTCACATTCACTGGTCCGCACAAACTTAACCTTCTTTGAGTGAATTTGGTCATAGGGGAATCAATGGAGTAGAACCTATTCACAAATCTTCTATAGTAACCCGCAAGGCCCAAGAAGCTCCTAATATCCGACAGGGTCAAAGGTTTGGGCCAATTTCTAATCACATCGGTTTCCTTATGATCCACTTATATGCCATATCTTGACACCACTGTAACACCCCACACCTTACAATACTAGCACAAGTCAAATTAAACATAACATGGTTTGGTTAAATTAGCGCTAATTTTCAGAAGTGCTTGAATCTCGTGTTAATGGGCTATATGTGCGTCTAACACGTAAGAGGGTTGCGTGTACATGTTTTGTGTTGAATTGAGAAGAGTATGGACTTAAAATAAAGTAAGAGAATTGAGGTGCTTGTAGGACTTAGTAAGCAAGCAGGTGAGTCACCTACTTGCTTAGCTTAAATTTGGTAGTTAAATGGAGACGAGGCTCGACGTTAAATTTGTCCAGGTTCGATTGTGAATAAAGTCCGTGTTAAGGGTGTGACTTTGGCACATGTTTTAGCATCATAATTGTGCTACATTTTCATCCAAAGAAGTATAGAAAAAAGGGCCCAAAAACATCACAACACACTTAACAAATTGGGCCCAAAACTAAGTGAAGGGAAAGTTGGAAAATAGGCAGCCCAAGCCCATCAACTTGGTGACCCATTTAGTCCCAAGTTCAAGTCCCAAGCTGCTGCATAAGAAGATTATTAATATGTGGCTTAAGATGGTCAAAAATTCAAGAGTAAATCGGCCAAGCTAGGCCTTTAAAAAGGGATAAAAACAACACACAAATTCATTTCAACATAGACAAGAAAAAAATCTGCTTTCTTGGTGTTTGTTTGATATCGTTTAAGAAGGTGAAAGACAAGCTTCACAACCTCACAAGGGTCCCTAAATAATCTCTAAACCTTAACTTTGAAGGTAAGTAAATTTACTTTTGAACATAGTATGGATTGTTTATCAAAACTAAAGAAACAAGTAAATCACACATATGCTGGAAATTCTGGACAGTTTGTATGCTAAGGATTCTTCTGCAATTTTCTTGTTAATTAATAGGTTTTTCTATTTTTGGATAGCTTTATTATGAAGTAGTACTTATGTATTAAATAAACTTTGGCATTGCAGTAATGTAAAAAGCCTGATTAACCACTTTTACAGTCCATAATAGTGAGTGAGTATATGATATCGCAATTGTGTGCTTAGTATGGACTTATGGACTGTTGGATAGAATGCTATTGTCCCACTTCCGTAATGACTGATTTGTTACTGTTTTGAGACTGATTCAAGGCTGTTTGTATGTGTAAATATTGCTGGAACAGTTTGGTTAGAGTTGGAATAGGTTTGGAATTATCGACGTTGAAATATAGCGAGGGAAGGTAACGTTATGCTGTCCATTTTTAGAGTGTGTTGAATTGTGATGTGTTGTGATTTGTGGGATGTTGTTAGACTATCAAGAGGCTAAAACAAGATGTATGTGACATATACATAAGAATTGTTGTTTGAAAATATGGTTATAGGTGAAATGGTTGGACAAAATGCCTTGACGTTGCTAATTAAAAGCTTGCTGTCCGTGTGTTATTTTGTTATGTAATTAGGCTGCTAAGATGTGTTTATTGGCTGCTAATGATAGTTTTATCATGTACTATGTTGTATATAAATATTTGGAGGAAGGAAAGGTTATCTTGAATTAGTAACGAGGTCATACAACGAGGTATGTAAGGTTACTTGATTTCATATCACTTGGCATGAAACATAGATCTCTCCTTAGCACATAAAGGCACTTGCCAACTCCGACACAACTATTAATCATGTCTACATTCTTTGATGTGTTCACATGCTTCCATACATTGTCACTTTCACATTTGCATACAAACTTGTATACCAAGTTACATGGGTTCTTGTTACTAGATAAAGTTCATAAGTTGTTTCATTTCATATGCATTTTACTATTTGTGTAGCGTACTCTTTTTCATTGTCATATTGTCTTGTATAGTTGTCTACATGTCACATGCTACATATACAGTCCTACAGCTCCAATATTGTGACCACCAAAAGAATCATCTCAAAGGTAATTGAAAGATAAAGTATACAGTTTTGATAGGTGGTAGCCCGAGGGGGTGGAAGTAACACCTAGCCAGGGACGATCCTATCACGGGTGGTAGCCCGAGGGGGTTAAGGAAGAACCTAGCAAAGGGACGATCCCGATATCCTGAGGGGTGGAAGAATCACCTAGCCAGGGAAACATCTTATTACGGGGGGTAGCCCCAGGGGTTTAGGAAGAACCTAGAGAGGGACGAACCCAATACAGTTCACCACTGATCAGTTGGTCATTTGTATTACAGTTGTGCACAGATTTTACAATACAGATTCTACGGTAAAGGTAAAGTAATATAAGGAACATAAAGTACATGATCCCACAGTATAACTAAAGGTGGTCTTTTATGCTACACCAGTGTATAGTTTCACTTGAGTTATTATATTATATACAGTGTTTCTTGCCTAACATACTCAGTACATTATCTTGTACTGACGTCCCTTACGGAGGACCTTCATTTCATGCTGCAGGTACAGGTGCTAGTAGATCTCCCCAATAGAAGTACAAGATATTCAGCTGATGTTACCAAGCTACATGTTATTTCGGGGCTTTGTATATGTCTAGAGTTTGCATGTTTTATTGCATAGTTTTTTGAGGCGGGGCCTTTCCCGACCCTTATCAAATGTTTTTCTTTATTTAGAGGCTTTGTAGACTATGTAAAGTAAAGTTTGGTCAAGTCTCGTACTTTAAATACCGTGGGCCCAACGGCCTAGTCATATGCATTTCCTTTTGACTTGTTATCACTGTTTATCTTCTTAAAGGAATGTTAAACGCAGAAACCCCTTATAGTATGTATAGAAAGCGCATAGTTACAGATTGGTTTTCCCGAGCCTTATCGGCAACAGGTGCCAGTCCGCCCTTACGGGACTTTGGGGCATGACAGAAGTGGTACCAGAGCGGGTCATCCTAGGGAGTGTACAAAGCCGTGTCTATGTAGAGTCTTGTTTATCGATGTATTATGCACCACATTTATAAGAAGGAGGCTACATGGCAGTTAGGAGTTGTTACTTCTTTTCATTCTTTAGATCGTGCCATAGAGAGAAGTGTAATAGGTTGATTGTGTCTAACCCCTAAAGTGTTTTGTACAGCAAGTATGCCTGAAACAAGGAAAAACAAAGGTAAAGGGAAGGTAGTAGAAGTGGTGGCTAGTACACCCAGTCATGTGAGGCAACGGAATGAGGCTCAAGACGAGTCTTTATCGCAGACATCTCTAACTCCTCAAGCTCCTAATAAACCAGAGAGTAGTGAAATTCCCCCCCCCCCTAGAGCCACCTGTTGATGCTACCGTGCAGGATCTAAGAAATGCAGTCCAACTATAGACCCGTATAGTTACTGGTCAAGGTCAAAGGTAGGAAGGTCCATTTATGGGTACAGGTGGTACAAGTAGGGCAACTAGTACCAGGATACATGATTTTCTTAATTTGGACCCTCCAACCTTCACTGGGTCAGATCCTAATGAAGACCCCCAAGACTTTATTGATCACGTTCAGCGTACCTTAGATGTTATGCATGTGAGTGGTACAGAAGCTGTCGAGTTAGCGACATATAGGATGAAGGGTGTGGCTATATTGTGGTTTGAAGCCTGGAAGCAATCAAACGTATAGATTCTCACCCAATCACTTGGAAGGAGTTCAAAGAGGCCTTTCTTGACCATTACTTACCAATAGAGATCTGGGAGGCCCGTGTAGATCAATTCTTGAATCTCTACCAGGAGAATATGAGCATGAGGGAGTATAGCCTTCAATTTAAAATTCCCTGGCAAGGTACGCTCCTAATGTAGTTTCTACCATGGCAGAGAGAGTCCATCGATATATAGATACGTTAGATACATATCTGGTTACAGACTGCACCATTGCCTCCTTGAACAAAGATATGGATATAGCAAGAATGCAAGCTTTTGCACAGAAATTGGAAGATCAAATGCAGAGGAGAAGGGTACAAGAATTGGAAAGGGGGCAGGCCAAAAGAGCCAGATCTACAGGACAATTTACCCCACCCCAAGGTGAGCCCAGGCCTCGATTTTTTAATAGACCGCCTAGGCCATTATCCTCCTACTCTGCAGCCAGTGCTCCACCTCAACTTCAGGGGTCTAGAAGAAATCAGTTTGGTTCGAGGAGTGAAGGGCAAGGTACCTGGACAGCGGGATATTCAGCAGGCCAAGAAATGATTCCTAGGTAGCCTTGTGGACAGTGCAGAAGAAGTCATCCGGGTATATGTCGTGTTGGTACAGATGTTTGCTATTGGTGTGGTACATTAGGACATATAATGAGGGAGTGCCCAAGGAGACGTATGGGTGGTACGACACAATGTACTGGATAAATTGTTGCATCATCATCATCAGTTCCTCCAGCAGGTACGGGTCATCAAGCACCTATGGATCGTGGTAGAGGTGTTAGAGGGACAACTAGCTCTAGCGGGGTCAAGAATCGCACTTATGCACTGGGGAGTCGACAAAATTTGGGAGCCTCTCTGGATGTGGTCACAAGTATATTGTCCATCTTTTCACATAATGTATATGCATTAATTGACCCTAGTTCTACACTTTCATACATCACCCCACTAGTTGCTGGGAAGCTTAAGAGAATGCCCAAATTATTGAACAAACCATTTGAAGTGTCTACACTAACCGGTGAATCTATTATAGCCAGAAGTGTTTATTATGACTGTGTAGTAACTATTTGCGACCGTGATGCATTGGCTGACCTTATTGAGCTAGAAACGGTGGAATTTGATATTATAATGGGTATGGACTGGTTAGCTTCTTGTTATGCCACTGTTGATTGCCGAACTAAGAAAGTGTATTTCCACTTTCCAAACGAGGCAGTTCTTGAATGGAAAGGCAATGTTGGGCCACCCAAGAGTAAGTTTATCTCTTACTTTAAGGCCAGAAAGATGATATATAAGGGGTGTATATGTCACTTAGTTAGAGTAAGGGATATGGAGACAGAATCACCAACTCTTCAGTCAGTTCCAGTAGTAAATGAATTTGTTGATGTGTTCCCTGAAGAACTGCCAGGCTTACCTCCTGAACGAGAAAAAAATTTTGGTATTGACTTACTTCCAGGCACTCAATCTATTTCTATTCCTTCATATAGAATGGCTTTAGCAGAATTGCGGGAAATAAAAGAGCAGTTAAAAGACTTATTAGATAAGGGTTTCATAAGACCTAGTATGTCCCCCTGGGGTGTACCAGTGTTATTTGTATGCAAAAAGGATGGCACCTTGAGAATGTGTATCGACTATCGACAATTGAATAAGGTGACAATTAAGAATAAATATCTTCTCCCCAGGATTGATGACTTATTTGATCAGTTACTGGGTGCCAAATGCTTTTTAAAAATTGATTTGAGATCAGGTTAACACCAAGTGAGGGTGAAGGAGCAGGATATGCCCAAAATAGATTTCAGAATACGCTATGGCCACTTTGAATTTCTTGTTATGTCACTTGGGTTAACGAATGCACCAGCTGTTTTTATGGATTTGATGAAGAGAGTATTCAAGCCATTCTTGGATGTGTTTGTGATAGTGTTTATAGATGACATTTTGGTATATTCAAGATCAGAAGAGGACCACGCAGATCACTTGCGAAGGTGTTACAGACTCTTCGTGATCGATAGTTGTATGCCAAATTTTCTAAATATGAATTTTGGCTAAAATCAGTGGCATTCTTGGGTCATATTGTGTTTGATGAGGGAATAAGGGTTGATTCACACAAGATAGAAGCTGTGAAAGATTGGCCAATACCAACAACACCCACGAAAGTTCGGAGCTTCTTAGGCTTAGAAGGTTATTACAGAAGGTTTGTCAAAGGTTTTTCTTCTATTTATGCACCTCTAACAAAGCTGACACATAAGGCAACGAAATTCCAATGGAATGATGCGTGTGAAAGAAGCTTCCAGGAGCTTAAAAATAAGATAACTTCTGCACCGGTGCTAGTACTTCCAGAAGGCACCGAGGGGTATGCAGTGTATTATGATGCTTCAGGAGTTGGCTTAAAGTGTGTACTGACACAACATGGTAGGGTAACTGCTCATTAATCTAGGCAGCTACGACCACATGACAAAAACTATCCAACACATATCTTGAGCTAGCAGCAGTTGTGTTTGCTTTGAAATATGGTGCCACAATTTGTGTGGAGTTCATGTTGACATATATACTAATTATAAGAGCCTGCAGTACATCCTTAAGCAGAAAGATCTAAACTTGAGACAGCGGAGATGGCTAGAGCTAATAAAGGATTACGACATTGACATACTATACCATCCAGGAAAGGCAAATGCGGTAGCTGATGCTCTGAGTCGTAAAGCAATCATGAACGCAGAGGATCCAGCTGTGATAAGTTTGGGAATGGCTAAGGATCTACGTCAGCTAGCCAGTTTGGGAGTTCGCCTTGTTGAGACTCCAAAGGAAGGGGTTATTGTGCATAATGCTATGGAGTCTTCATTGGTAATGGAGGTGAAAGAAAAACAGTTCAAGGATCTGATTCTACGATAGCTTAAGGAAAAAGTGAGTCAGGGTACCATAAAAGGCTTTGACCTTGCACAAAATGGGGTACTTTACTGCCAAAATAGATTATGTGTGCCTGATATTAATGGGTTAAGAAAGAGAATAATGGAAGAATCCCATCATTCCCGATATTCCATCCATCCAGGATCAACGAAGATGTATCATGACCTAAAGGGAATGTCTTGGTGGGTAGGCATGAAAAGGGACCTTGTAGAATTTGTAGCTCAATGTCCAAATTGCCAACAAGTAAAAGTATAACACCAAAAACCAGAAGGTTACATGCAGTGCATAGGACTTCCAACATGGAAGTGGGATATGATTAATATGGATTTTGTTACGGGTTTGCCTCGCTCATTTCAGAAGTGTAACTCTATATGGGTAATAGTTGACAGACTCACAAAGTCAACACACTTCTTACCTATCAGGATTGATTATATCGCTGAAGTGTATGCTAAGCTTTACCTCAAGGAGATAGTCAGGCTACATGGTGTCCTTGTCTCCATCATATCTGACCGAGGAGCTCAATTCACTACAAAGTTTTGGAAGTCCTTCCAAAGGAGTTTAGGGACACAAGTGAA
>JAABOM020003385.1:0-20501 GCA_011800125.2 Solanum clarkiae
TTCATGCCAAATGATACAAAATCAAATAACCTTACATACCTCATTGTATGACCTTGTTACTACCTCGAGATAACCTTAACTTCCTCCAAATACTTATCTATAACATAGTAGGTGATAATACTAGCATTAATAGCTAATAGATACACATTGGTATCCCAATCACATAAGAAAACAATACATGGACAGCAAGTGGGTGTTTATAAACCCGAGCGTATTCCTTTAACCTTTCCACCCCTATTTGTATTTTCTAATGCACATTAGCAAGTACATATCATGTACAACCTACTTCAATGCCATAACAGTCTTACAACATCCCACAAAGCACAACACATCACAATTCCATACAAGATAAAAATGGACAGCATAACGTTACCTTCCTTTGCTACCTTTCGACATCGACAACTCCAAACCTATTCTAACTTTAATCGAACTATTCCAGCAACATTTACACATATAAACAGACCTAAAGAAGTCTTATAACAGCACTTAAGAAATCAGGAAGGACATGAGCTAATAGCCTTACATACAACAGCCCGCAAGTTCCAATCAATATGACGCTTAAGATAACACAATAAAACGCACTTGTTAAATGAAACCAAAATCAGGGTAGCAATCTTAGGGTGATATTTATAACTAAAAACATGTTAATAACACCAATTTCTCTTCATAATACAATTCACAAACTATAGATGAATCACCAAAACAAAAGGAAAAGGTGCAGCAACTTTCTGCGCAGAATCTATCCAACAAATTTCAGCAAGCGTAACTAGCATCTATTTCTTGTTTTTCATGATAAAACCATAATAAACATACAACGATAATTACTTAACTTTGTATTCAAGGTTTAGAGGATCCTTAAGAATCCTAAAAGAGTCATTTGGCTACTTCACAAAGTTGAGAAAAGTTGAGAGGAAATGTAGAGAGAGCAATCTGATTTTTTGTGAGTTCAACTGAGAAATGAATTGTGGAGCTGCTTTGGAGCCCTTTATAAAGAGCTATTATGCCGACCTTCTCTTGACATTTTGACCATATTATATCACACAATTTCAAGATGCTTACCCACTAGCTTGGCCCTCAAATTTGGGCCTTTCTGGAGCACCAACTTGATGGACTTGGGCTGCCTATTTTCAGCCTTCACTTAGGTTTTTTGGGCCCAATTTGCTAAGTGTGTTGTGATGTATTTTGGCCCTTTTTATAATACTTCTTGCATGTAAAGTATAACCTATATGTGATGTTAAATCGTGGCCCAAAGTTACACCCTTAACACAAATTTTATTCATACTCGGACTTGGACAATTTCAATGCCGGGTCTCGTCTCCATTTAGTCAGCAATTTAAGCTAAGTAAGTAGCTGACTCACCTACTTGCTTCCTAAGTCCTACAAGAACCTCAATTTTCTCAATTCATTTTAAGGCCATAATCTCCTCACTACAACACAAAACATGTATACACTACCCTCTTAAGCGTTAGACGCACATATAACCCATTAACACAAGATTCAAGCACTTTTGAAAATTAGCTCTAATTTGACCAAATCATGTTATGTTTTATTTTTATATTATTAGTATGGTAAGAGGTGAGGTGTTATAGTCCATTATTTTATGCTAAGTCTAAGAGAGAAAAAGGAGAGGAAAGCAAGGGTTTCAGAGGGAAATTCAAGATTCTTCAAAGATTCATCATTCCTAGGTATGTAAAGGCTACCCAAAAGCATGGGATTGACCTTTCATGTGCCAAAATAGAGTTAGGATGACAGAATTCATGACTAGAATCTTGATTTATGAGTTCTTGAAAGTTTCTAAACATTCCTCCAAATTCTTGAATAATTACTTCAATTCTTGTACACTATCTTGAATGCATGTTTTCAATTCCTTAAACTATAATTTTATATCGTGAAGTGATGATCATCATGCTTACTTTTACTGTATATTTTTATTACTATATGACTATGACTGGATCATTAAAATTTCCGCTCTATAATGACTTGAATAATGAACTTAGGGGATGTCTAGAGCCTTGAATTTCTGAGAATGATGTTTGATTGAGTCTGAGTCCTGAATTGAGGATGTGGCTGACTGTGATAGCTAAAATTATTGCTGATAAGTTGGATGGGAAAAAATCCCCTTCGATTGGATAGATTGTCTTGCCCGTAGAGGTTGGGTGATGAAAGTTCTTGATGTACTGACAGACTTATGAGCATATAGAGTCCTGGGAGGAGTATTAGCACCGAAATGGGTAAGAGTGTATCCCACTTGAACCCATTAACTACTTAGCCAGCTTAGGAGAGGATTGGACCATGAAAGCAGATGTTTCCTTTTGGACCATGAAAGCAGATGTTTCCTCTGTCCCAAAAGAGGACTTGACAGACTTTCGGATCCATTAACAGACTCATCTTTTACCCTGACAAGGTACTGGACGAATATAGCAATGACATCTCTTTGTTGTATAACTACTAGCTCATAGGTAGTGGTTGTCAACTATAAAAACTCTCATATAGGTTTCATGATGATAGAACTCCGATGTGATGTGAAGGTTTGATGCTTGATTACTAATGAGGTGATAAAGTCTTGGCTCTTATAACTGAGGTGAGGCTAAGTGATTGATGAGTGTTAATTATATTGTTTCCTTTTTCTTAGCTCGTTTTACATACAGTACATTCAACGTACTAACACCCCTCTGGTGCTGCATCATTTTATAATGCAGATTTGATAGACCGAGGACTTCAGCAGCCCGATCGTTGAGGTTCAAAGCTCTTCATTCCTGACAGTGATGAGTCCTCCCCATCATTCGGAGGATATTTATTTTTATGATTGGATAGTCTTTTACTTATAGTTGGTAGCCATAGTCTGCCATGGTACAGTCTTAGATGATAGTATAGAGGCTTCATAGACATAGACATAGATGTTGATATTGATGTCGAGGGTTCTTTTTCCTCATACTTCTTTTCTTTATATTGAGATTTTCGTTATCTACTCTATATTCTTGTGATAGACTGGTGTTAGTAGTATGATCCCACTGATAGGATAGTATTTATATTTATTATATCATTCCTTTTCAGCTGATGAATTGACTGAACGATTGCAAAGAGACTGAATGGCCCGCTTGGGAGCTAGCAATAGTCTCCGAATACTAGTCACATCTAGGGTACCCTCCTGAGGCATGACACCTGTATTTTTTCTGAGAAAGAAAGATGGTTCACTTTTGATGTGTATGGATTATCGATAATTGAATAAAGTAACCATCAAAAACAAGTATCCACTTCCAAGGATCGATGACTTCTTTGATCAACTACAAGATGCAAGCTACTTTTCTAAGATTGATCTCCAGTTCAAATATAACCAATTGAGGGTAAAGGAAGATGACATTCCAAAGACAACATTTAGAACTTGGTATGGTCATATTGAATTTTTGGTTATGTCATTTGTACTAACAAATGACCCTGTTGCGTTTATGGATTTGATGAAAGAGGATCTTCAAACTGTATTTGTATATATTTGCAGTAGTTTTCATAGATGACATATTAGTGTACTCACAGGATGTGAAAGAGCATAAGGATCATTTGAAGATTATGTTGTAAGCATTGAGAGATAGAAATATCTTTATCAAGTTTATCAAATGCGAATTTTGGTTAAAAGAGCTTGGCCACTTTATTTCGGGTGATGGCATTAGGGTTGATCCCAAAGAAGACAAAAGTTGTGAAGAGTTAGCCTAGGCCATTGTCTCTATCCAATATCAGAAGCTTTCTAGGTTTGGCTAGATACTATAGGAGGTTTGTTGAGGGATTTCCCTCCATTGCTTCTTCTTTAACAAAGTTGACCTAAAAGAAGGCAAAATTCCAATGACCTAATGAATGTGAAAAGATCTTTCAAATGTTGAAGGAACGTGTTACTTCGGCTCCTGTTTTGACATTGCTCGAAGGTTTGAATGGTTTTGTTATGCATTGTCCTTTATCTATCTTTTCCATCTAGTGCTCGCACTGCGTCAGAAAATCTTCGTCTTTGATCTCTCTGTGATGACTCTTATATAGGCTTGGGTTGTGTGTTCATCCAATATGGAAAGGTCATTGCCTATGCTTCAATGCAATTGAAAGTGTGTGAGATGAACTATCTGAGGTATGATCTTGAGCTGTTGGCTATTGTCTTTTTATTAAAGATTTGGCGACAAGATCTCTATGGGGCACATGTAGATATATTCACCGATCATAAAAGTTTGCAATATGTGTTTAGCCGAAATGATTTAAACTTAGGAAAAAGAAGATGGTTGGAACTTTTGAATGATTATGATATGAGTGTGATGTATTTCCCCAGAAAAGCTAATGTTGTAGCCAATGCATTGAGTAGAGTGTCTATGGGCAGCATGGCGCATGCTGAAGGAGGTAATAAATAATTGGTCAAAGAATTGCACAGTTTTGCTTGTTTGGGGGCAAGGTTGAATAGCCTGAATGATGGTGGTGTGTTAGTACCTAATGGGGCTGACTCATCCCTAATGGGGGAAGTCAAGACAAACCAAGACATGGATCCTACCTAAGTGGAGTTGAAGAAGTTGGTGGTTAATATAAAGGTAGAAGTCTTCTCGCAAGGGGGAGATGGAGTATTACGTTACCAAGGGCAATTATGTGTACACAATATGGATGGACTAAGGGAAAAGATACTTGATGAAGCTTGTAATTCCAAGTATTATATTCATTCAGGATCCACCAAAATGTATAGACATTTGAGAGACGTGTATTGGTGGAATAGAATGAAGAAAGACATAGCAAAGTGTGTGATGAAATGCACAAATTATCAACAAGTAAAAGTGGAATATCGAAGACCCAGTGGTTTGACTCAAGATATTGAGATACCAACTTGGAAATGTGAGATAGTGAATATGGATTTCATTACAGGGTTGCCAAGGACAAGAAAGCAATTTGACTCAACATGGGTAGTTGTTGATAGAATAATGAAAACAACCTACTTTTTGTCAGTAAATACTTCTTATGGTGTCGAGGATTATGCTAAGGTTTATATCTAAGAATTGGTGAAGTTGCATGGGGTACCATTGTCCATCATATTAAATAGAGGTTCTCAATTTACTTCTCATTTTTTGAAGAGATTCCAAAAGGGCCTTGGTACAAAGGTGAAATTAAGTACCACATCACACCCTCAAACAGATGGATAAGTCGAAAGAACAACATAAACCTTGGAGGATATGCTAAGGGCTTGTGTGCTTGATTTTAAAGGATGTTGAGAGAATCACTTACCTCTTATTGAGTTTGGTTGTAACAACGGTTTTTATTCAAATATTAGTATGGGCTCATTTGAAACATTGTATGGTACTCAGTGTAGATCATCGGTGAGATGGTTTCAAGTTGGAGAGACATCCTTAATTGGACCAGATTTGGTGTTGGATGCCATGGGCAAGGTGAAAGTAATAAGGGAAAGGTTAAAGGCTACCCAAAGTCGTCAAAAGTCATATGTCGATATTAGGAGAAGAGAATTAGAGTCTAATGAAGGTGATTAGGTGTATTTGAAGGTTTTCCCAATGAAAAGAGTGATGTGTCTTGGAAATAAAGGCAAATTGAGTCCTAGGTATGTGAAACCTTATGAAATCATGAAGAAAGTTGGAAAAGTAGCCTATGAATTGGATTTTTCTAGAGAATTATCTATGATTCATCCGGTGTTTCATGTTTCGATGCTAAGGAAATGCTTGGGTGATCCTAATTCTATTATTCCATTGAAAGATGTGACCATTGAGGAAGATTTAACTTATGAAGAATTACCAGTTGAGATCTTAGACTGGTAAGTAAAGAAATTTAGGAATAAAGAGTTTGTATCTATCAAGGTGTTATGGAGAAATCAAAAAGTTGAAAGTGTCACTTAGCAGGCTGAAGCGGATATAATGAAACGATACTCATACCTCTTTCATTCTACTCAAGCCTAAGGTATTTAATACAATCCATTCCTTCAAAATTCTCATGAATGCGTAAATTTGCATGCATGCTTGATCATAAAACCATTTTTGATGATACCTTTGATGATTTTATTAAAATGATGATTAAATTGGATTTTAGTATAAATGCTATGATAATGACTGTGTTTCTACTCTATTCAAGCGTAATTATGTCTCATTGAAGGACGAGTGATCCTAAGGGAGGATATAATGTAGAATCTCTCATGTTTTTAGTCTTGGAAAATTGAAGCACAAAAAATTTTCTGATAGTTAGAACTTACGAGCTAGTTTGCGGCCCATAAAAGAATTTACCGGTCACATGTGATATCGTGGAAAGTGCTCACTGAAAATTGAAAAATTGAAAGATTTCTAGAAGTCAACTTATAAATTATTAGATGATCCTATATGTTTGCCCATGGCCCGTAGGTAGGTCTTGTAGATGGAGGCCGTGAGGAACCAAAAATTTGTCTAAGTCTGGGGTCTTCCTACGAAGTGTCCTAGGGCCTGTAAGTGTAGCTATGAGCCATACTGCATGCTCGTGGATCAGAAGCTATAATTCCAGTAGTCAACGTTTGTGACGCCCTAACCTACAGGGCAAGATACGACCTGTAAGTCATTCCATGACCCGTAGAAACTGCTTCATCGACTACTTAGGCAATTTTTAACAAAGGGTTTTTTTACTTTTTCAATCCATCAAAGTCCTAAACTATATCGTTTTGGCTACCCTAACTACCTTGACAACCTAATCTCTATAAATTCCTATTCCTATCTCATTCAAAGCTTTTAATTCCTAAATTTCTCTCAAGGGTTCTCAATAATTCTCTCTCTAAAACAAGGGTTCCATTGAAGCTAAAGCTTGAAGGTTGACCAAAGTTTTCCAGATTTTCTTTCTAAGGATTTTACTTGAGGTATGTGGGGCTTCATTTGTGGATTAGTTTTATCTATGAAGCCCAATCAAAAACCTTCCATTTTATCAAAATTCATGGTGATTCATTATGGACTTTTAAGCTATGATTCCAAATGCATGGCCTTGATTCCTACAGATGATTATGATGAATTTCATGATGTATATGATTTAAGTTATCTGATTCCAAAGTATGCATGCTTAGGGCTTAATGATTTAATGTGTTCACCCTTAGGATAGGAGCTAGGTGTTCCAATTCACACCAACTAGGGTAATTCGGGCCAAGGTAATGTCACGGTCTTCACATGGTAGTCAAGAATAGCGTGATGAGGCGATAACCAGTCTATACCCAATATCGTATCAAAGTCTACCATATCTAATAATATCAAGTCAGAAGCAGTATCTCTCTCCAGCAAAGTCATAATACAACCCTGATACACTCGATTCACCACTAATGAATCACCTACCGAGGTCGAAACGAAAATAGGTTGGGCAAGCAGCTAATATATAATATCAATATTAGATGCAAAATAGGCCGACATTTAGGAATATGTAAAGTCTGGATCAAATAAAACTAAAGTTGAACGGGGGCACACTATAAACCATACCTGTGATGACCGCATCAGAAGCCTCTACCTCAGCTCTATCTAAAACAGCATAACAGACTCTACAACCACCACTAGCCTGTGGACCTCCACGAGCTCCACCTCTCCCTGTACCATGATCTTCTCTAGTGCCACCTCTTATGCTCTGAAAGGCATCTATGGCTGACAACACTCTGAAAAATTCTCCTAGCTGGAACTGGGGAAGTTGTAGCCTCCTGAAGATACCCTTCCAATCCCTTGTCAAAGCATCGAATCCTCTCAAACTCTCCAGGGATGTTGGACAATGCATACTTAGACAATATGTGAAATCTGGACTTGTAGTCAGAAATGGACATAGAGCCTTGCTATAGGATATTAAACTCATCCCGACGACTGTCCTGTAGGCTATAATAGATAAACCTCTCTAGAAATACACCAATAAATTATTCCCATGTCATAGCTGGATATCCAACAGGTCGATGAGCACAACTGACCTCCACCGTTCCTTGGCGAGGCCGGTGAAATTGGTATGACGTGTAGGAAACCCTATGCGACTAAAAAATAGCCAGGTTACATAACTGGTCCTAGCACTTTGATAGAAAATCGTAGGCTCTATCACCAGGGGTGCCATCGAATCATGGAGGAGCCAAACGCACAAACCTCACAAAGATATTCTGCTCCACTGTAGACATGCCTGTGCCGATAGAATATAGTGTCACCATAAATAAGTGTGGTGCGATAGATAGAGAAACAATTGAACTCTAAAGTTGAGAACTCGAACTAGGCCTGGATGTCTGGGGCAAAACCATAACGTTCATAGGAGAATAACCAGAATTGAAGAAGGACCTACAGGAATCATGGCTGGCTCAGATGGAGCTGTGAAAGGACCAACTTATGTTGTAGAAACTAGTACGTTAATAGCATTTGGACAGGAGGTACTCCTTCCAATCTAGCCAATACCCTCAAGGGTAACTCCTAGACTGAGGGGGTAGTATTTGGGGTTGAGGGCGATGGAATCGGATCTGTGGGCCCTACTGATATGTTGTCAGAATACAACACTTTTGATATTTAAAACTTGGAATTTTAAGTGCTATAAATATGATGTTAGCATGTTTGATAAGTTTTTACATTTGTTTTACCAGATTTCAAGGTTGGCACAATGTTTGGGCAAAATATGTTGAAGTTGCTAAAGTTGAAGATCTACAAGATACTTTACGGGCCGTAAAGTATTCTATGAGCCATTAAGGAGGTTTCATGTGCAATTCCAGGGAAGGGTCTATTTCTGAAGTTGGGCCTACAAACATGCAGATAAGCCACAGAAGACTTTACGAGCTAGAGACCTAGTCTCGTACCCTGAGGATCAGAAGATGAGGACTTTCTAAAATTCTATCAGACGAAACTGCCTATGGGTCGTAAAACCTTTTTCGAAATGTAGATGGGTATCTTAGAAGACAAGTCTAGAACTAAAGCAACAGTTCACAAAAGCCCAACTATGAGCCGTAGACTGTTATACTGCCCGTAGAGCACCTCATAGAGCCTGTTGACCAAGTTGTCCTATTTTGTTTTAGATTTGTATTTTAAATATTGTAAATAGAATTTTTTAGGTCATTTTCATAGAGAATGAAGGGAGGAAAGAAAAGTAACATTAGAGAGATGGAGAAACACTTGTAAACTTTAATTTCATCTTCTAATTTTAATCTTGTGATTCTCATTAAAGAGTTGGAATTTTTTGTGCTTAATCCTATTGTGTAAGTGCACAATTATGTTATTCAAATTCATAACTCTTGCATTTACATTGGTCATGAGTAGCTAAATCCATAACTAGGGTTGTGGGAATTATGAAAAACTAACAAGGTAAAATTAGATAATTTGTGATTCTTGAAACGTGTACATACATGTATTAGTTGTCCTCATTTTGAATGCTTTCTATTGGTTGCCAACATTAGAACCCGCCTAGTGTTACCACCTGGAGCAAGGTAGTAATGAATAGGAAAAGAGATTAGTTAACAAGATTCGATAGATGTTTCTCATCAAATTAACTGAACTGTGCCAAGGGGAGGTTGTACTGGGACAATAGGTAAGGGTTAGAAATGTCACACTGTGGGAATGGACTAAATCACATAACGAAATTAGCCTCTTGCCTGGGCCAAAGGATTTGGTGAACTTAACTTACCATTCCACATGCTACATACTAGAAAAGAATTTGGTTCTTTGGTAATACTGAGTTAGGGAATCACGGGAAACACAACACCGTAGTTTCTCTTCATATTGGTTTAACACTTGTCTCAATTGAATTCTTCTAAGTCTACCATATTCCCTTGGGTTCAATCCTAACCTTGGTTAGGTTTTATATCGTGATAACAACGCTTTAGCCTAAAAAAGGAGGTGCATCTTGGGCGACATCAAGATTTTGGCACCGTTGCAGGGGAATACGGCTAGACTTTTCTAATTCAAGTAATTCAGGAATTAATCCTTATTTATCTCATTTTATATTTTTTTTGTTTCTTTTGTTTTCTTTCAGGGTATAAGTGTAGTGTATGCCCAACATACGAAGTTGAGGCATACTTTTGACTTCGTTTGACCCAGAGTTTATAGAAAACTAAGAAGAATGGCCCAAGATAATGCAAACAACATGGAAAATGTAGCTCTAAACCGAAATAAGAATGAGAGTGCAAACAATGACAACCCATCTCCTCTTGAGGATATTGCTCCGCACCCATAGGACTTCAATGCCGAAGCTTATCAATGGAACCAATATCGGTTGAACCCTATCACTTTGGAGGTGGCTGGAGCTATTACGTTACCACTACTACTAGTTGACATAAAGTTCATGGTTTCAAATAGGTTGCTTCAGATGCTGCAGAATCGTGGGTTGTTCGCGAGCCTACCATCAGAGGATCCGTATAGCTATCTACACAATGTTCCATTTGTCTGTAAGAGTGTAATAGGGATACGTAATCTATTTATAGATGATGTGTCTCCCCATTATCTCTGATACATAGGCAATGCAGCACTATGACTATCCAAGCTTCCGCAGAGTTCGATCACTAGTTGGGTTGAGTTGCAAAAGGCCTTTTCAGGGAGGTACTTCCCGATATCGAAGAATCTCAAGTTGAAATACTAAGTCAACAACTTTGAGAAACTTCTTGGTGACTCAATCAGTACTATATGAGAAAAGTTCACTAAGTGCCTGAGGATTGTTCCAGACCACAAAATTATCGATGATGCCTTGGTGGAGATCTTCTACTGTACACTACATGAGAATAGTCAAGCTTGTGTTGATGCCATTATGGGGGGAATATTCTTAGATCAACCATTTACAAGGATCGTTGAAAGGATGGAAAGGGTAGTCAAGACCAAGAGTACTTGGGGGAAAAGAGACAGAGCATCTACAAAAAGTTCATGCGTTATCAGTATTGGTTCGGAGCAAGATAAAATAAATAAAGAGATTATATGAAAGCTTGCCCAAATCCGTACAGGCATGGATGTAAATGAAGTAAAATCTAGAACAACTTAATCTAGTTGCTCATCAGCCTACACAAGAACCCATATATGATGACCCCTACTATAAGGAGGACACTTGTTTCATTACTAATCAGATGGGGGGTTTCCGGACCAATGCCTAAGGGTCGAATAAGGACTATTGGCGCCAATGTCAAGGAAGCAAAGGTCGAAACTATAATTGAGATAGAGCTTTTAGAGACAACCGTGGAGGTTACTATAACACGATCTGGGGCCAAGAAAGCGCAGATTGTGGCAATAGAGATGGCTACAGAAGATCTCTATATGCCACTACACAAATGAGACACTAATGCTAGTAGTTCCAGAGTTAAGGAGATGTTCGACTGCCTGTTGAAGAAAGCTGATACATAGGATGAGACTCTAAGGGGGATGAAATCTGATATCTCCAGCATAAATCAGAAAATTGAGTCTCATTTTGTTGCTATCAAATGGGTTGAGCAAAAGTTTAGTCAAGTGTCAACTCAACTAAATCAGTGTCAGAGAGAAACCTTACCTAGCAACACAGTTCAGAATCTAAAGAATGAAGGGGCAGTGTATGGCAGTAATTGCTCATGGTGGCAAGAGTACCATTGATCCTCCCATGTAGGTAGATAAGGATGATGTTCGATAGGAGACAGTTGAAATCAAGGATGCAGCTACTGAAGATGATCGTGGCAAGGATGGGGTATGTGATGCTACAGAAGTTGAAGCTCACTCCTAGGCCTCCTCCTCCCTTCCCTCAGAGAATTATAAAGAAAGATGATGAGGGAAAGTTCAAGCACTTTCTCTCCATGCTGAAATAACTCTCTATCAATATCTCTCTCATTAAAGCATTAGATAAGATGACAAGGTACACAAAGTTCATGAAGGACCTGGTTACAAAAAAGTGCACAATGAGTCAAGAGCTCTCCCAAAAGCTTCAACATTACAGTACAATTACTACGAGGTCCTTCGTTCAAAAGTGAAAAGATCCCGGTGCTTTTACCATACCCTAAACCATTAGAGATGTGGAGTTCATAAGGGTATTATGTAATCTTGGTGCTAGCATAAATCTATGCCACTTGCGGTGTTCAAGAAGCTAGGACTAGGAGCCCCTACTCCAACGAGCATACAGTTGTTGATGGTTGATTGCACTATAAAGAAGCCTATGGGAATACTTTACGATGTGCTTGTCAAAGTTGAGAAATTCATATTCCCCATAGACTTTGTGATCCTAGATTGCAAAGTCCATTTTGACGTCCCAATCATCTTAGGAAGGCCATTCCTAGCCACTAGACGAGCATTAGTGGATGTGGAAGTTGGTCAACTCAGGTTTAGATTGAACAATGAAGAAGTTGCCTTTAATGTTTGTAAATCAATGAAGAGGCCAGATGATCTGAAGAAGAAAGTTCGGGAACTTGGTGAAGTTTGATTAACTAGGTTATCTAAGTCGTGCTGCGACAATAAATCAGGCGTTAATTGGGAGGCAACCCAAGGCTTTTATGTAATAGTTATAGCTATAGCTTTGATTTTAGCTTTCAGACTAGTAGATAGTTTACTTTCTCACATTTTGTAGTAATTTTAGACATTAGGTTGGTTGTATATAGGGTAACAATGTGTTGTGAAGAATGTGCAGGTACATGGCTAAGCCAATAATCCTTGGCTGAAAAGGCATTAGAGGTCCCGCTAAGACTTCTTCTATGGGTTGTATATCAATCTACGAAACGTACACCATCTTGCAGACACTTCTAGTGAGCAAAAGGTTATGCATTCCAGTCCATGAGCCAACTTTATTGCCCGTAGTCAAAAGTACAGGTCGTGAATGGGGCTCATGGACCCTAGGTAAGTTTTTTAAGCTTTTGACTAAGTATTAGGGTTTCTATGGCCAACTCTACCAGTCGTATTTTAGTCCACAACTCATAGACTGGTCTGAGAAACCCAGTCCTCAAAACAAGGGTTTGGACCTTCTTGAAACCATAATTTATGAGCTATAAAACACTTTATGGCCCGTAATCAGGGTTTGGTAGAGTCTAGGCCTATTAGTTTTGACTAAACTGGTCAACCTATAAATAATAGGGTCAAAATATCTTGACCACATTTTTGCCCTAAATTACAACTCAGACCCAGCTAAACCCCTACCCCACTCTTTTCGACCACCGATGATCGCACCCCCACCATTTTTTGGTAGCTTTTTCTAGCAAGCCTTAAGGTTTTATCGTTCCATTCCTCCTTTAATTTCTATGATTTAATCACTCAATTTGGTAAGTATTTGATCCTTACAACACCTTTTATTTACCAATTATTATGTGATTACGTTGAGTTTAAATTGTTGAGTATGGTTAATTAAGATATAAACCCATGTGTGCAATTGATATGTTTGAAAATTGAAATGTGTGGTTATGTATATATGAACATGTGTTTAGGACAAAATGTAGTGTAGTTGTCATATCTTTAGGGTTTGAATGATGAGTTTGACAACTATGTAATCACTCACCATTTGAAACAATGATTATGTGTTTGAAAAATTCAGTGTGTGATGGCATGTGTTTGTGATTTTGATGTTAATTCATTCAAATGGGACAGTAGAGTTGGGAAAGCATGCTTTATGATTTTTGATGGGGTATATATGTAAATTATCATGCGGAGATATTGGGTGTTGTGTTATAAATCATGTGGGGTGTGTGCATATTGCTTGGATGCTGATATTGTAGGTTGAAAAAGTTATATAGGGTCTATATTTATGGACTTAAAAACACAAGTGACTGAGTTTTATGGTATACGGGGGTCTTTTACGGCCAGTGGAACACTCTACAATTTGTAATTGCCCCTCATATGAAATTCTAGAAACCTGAAGTTTTTGAGAACCCATGAGATGAGACCTTCTACGAGTCGAAAACCATTTTACGGCTCGTAGACAAGTCTCATGGAGCTCTTCCAGCAAAAGATTCAAACACTGGAATCATCTACGACTCAGTCTACGACTCGTAGACCCTTCTACGAGTCATACCTGGTCTCATAGAAGCCATTCCAATAAACAAATATTGTGGATACTATTTCTTAACAACCTTCTATGGCTCATAGTTTTCACTACGACCCGTAGAGGTGCTTTCGTAGACAACTCTGTAATCAAGTCTTATATTTTTTTCCATTTCAGTTTTTAATCTGTGGGACTAGCAGGTTTTGCGTAAATGTGTATGTTTTAGGTACTATGGCCCAAAGTTCGAAGCACGTCGAAATTTGAGTCATACAGAAGAGGCTCATATATGAGACTTAGAGGGAGGAAGAGATCCCTTTGATTAGTGGATCGATCGAGGAGCTCAGCGTTTGACCTGACCCGAATGCTGATAGACCAGTGGCATAGGCTGCCACTAGACACGGGAAAACCTAGACCTAGGCCATTGTTGTTTGCACTCCCCAGCCTGATGAGGGAGGCAACAACAAGAGTAGCTCCATCAAGATGACTTCGTCCAAAGAGAAGTCAGATTCAGAGTCAGGATTGGAGGATAAGTCGGAGACATATCCTTTGTCGCACCACTACAAACATCACCATCACCTTAAGATGCTCTTACTAGTCGGCGGTATGTTACGGGCATGCAAGACATCTACACAGAGGGCATGTAGATTAGTGAGGGAAGAAAACTATCCCGCTCTATTTATGAGGAACCCCGGGCTATCTCACTCGGACTAGAAAGTGTCCCAGGTCTCCAGGACACTATCAGCAGATACGGGCTCTAGTAGCTAACCAAACCACTAGGGAGGTACTCCTAGACCATGCTACGGGAGTTCCACACTTCATATGCAACCACTGTTCATACCACTCTTCCTAAGGGGAAGAAGCCTCTTGCTCAGCCCAGACTGATGCAGACCAGAGTGAAGTGCCGACAGGTACACATCTTAGAGGCCACCATCCTCCATATGTTATTTAGGCCTGAGTTCCCAGCCCCTAGATCCACAGTAGAGTTCAACAATAGAATGGGGTAAGCCAGGGACTTGGGTCTAATGAGAGATCAGAGCTACCGAGCCAGTTTGATTGTTGAGCAGGGACTAGAGCCTGCATTGGTAGCCACTCATTCGGAGCCTATTGTGAAGGCTTCTCTCAGTTTTCCTGCCAAATTTTGGTGGTTCGTTGTGAGGTCACAGATCTGGCTGACACTTATAGATAGTACATCGATGCCAGAGTGTGCAGTTCTAGTTGCCAGCATCTTGGCTAGCTATGAGATAGATGGGCTAGCCTCATCGCAGAGCAGATCCACAAGGTGGCCTTAAAGAGGTCTACCTCCATCTCCTTCTCATGCTTGATCTACAAACTCTGTCTAGAGTCGGGGGTGGAGAGTCTATACTAGTTGGACTCACTGATCGAGGTCCAGCACACTTTGAACCCGGTGGCACTCCTGTGAGCACTGTACCAGCCAGCTCCCATGCTAAAGGTGTTCGCCCCAAAGCCACCTCCTAAAGTTCCACCCACAACAACCACTATTGCTACCACAAAGAAGAGTCCCCAAAAGACTACGATAGATACAGAGAGGGGGCCCACTACTACTACTTCTGTACTACAGGCTACTTCTACACAGACAGTGAAACGACCCTAACAAGTGCTCAAAAATGTGCTTCGGAAGTGCCCAGAATCGTAACTTCCATATATCTAAAAATCCATTTTTTATTTTGCAAATACGACTTCATATTCTTGTTTAGGGGATCAAATTGAGTGGAAAATGGGTCTAACCCAAATTTTAGAGCAACCGTATCAAAATCTGAAAATTGCAAAAATGCGATTTTGTAAGGTCAAATTTGAAAGGGCATATCTCTTAACACACAAAGAACTGGGTGACCCACAATATATCAAATTAAATCTCTTTGAATTAGCTTTCTAACACACTTGGTTTCACCTCATTTCGAGTTCGAATGAAGGAGTTATGCTCATTTTCATGGAACTCATTTGTGCAGAAAATGCAATTCCAGTGAATAATGTGTTTTGGTCCTATTTTCTCTTGACTTCGTTCAAGACTTCTAAGTCTTGGGCCTAAGGGTTCCCACACTTGAAAATATATATACTTAGCCTTATTTTAACCTCATATTATCCTAAACATTCCTCAATACTCACCAAAACACTTAGCCAAATATTTGCTCCCAAATTCAAGTCCCAAAACTCAAGACCAATCTTAAGGATTTCATCAAGGATTTCACTCAAGATTCAAGTCCACATTGAAGCCTTTTTCAAGGTTTTCCCAAAAGCAAAGGTATATGGTGTTGAACCATTGGGTCCTTCCACCCATGGTTCCTAATACTCCTTTTACTAATATTGCGTGATTTAAAGTTGATTTTACATATGGGTCTTGTATATTTAGAAATTTACTGTATAGTGATTTTAGTTCATGAAAGTATGGTTGTTTTAGCATATTTTGAGCTCTAAATCTTGGATATAATGTTGGATTTGATGAGGGGTTTTGATGTATATGTCTTGAGGGTGTTGTAAGGTGTCGACTGATGGTTTTACAATGAATTTTCTTGCATGATTTTATCTCTAATTTGCATGGTCTTTTACCCCTATTACACACCCATCAAGTGTTTGATAAAATATCCAGCTAAGGTTTCTTGAGGAATTATAAGTCTAATGCATGTTTTATGAGTTGAATGATGTTATAATGATTATATGATGATGAAATAAATGTGTGTGTGATGACGAAATGATGATAAGAAGGGGAGATATGTATATAAGGATGAACGAAATGAATATATGTGTTTGAATCATATAAAGCACCTTTGGTATTGCAAGGGAATTGTTGGGCTCTCATGTTGTTATGTTCTTGTGAATTGTTGATGACTTATTGGATTCTTAAGATAAGGTTTATGCTCTTGTCAATTAGGAAAGCCTACTAGGAGGGGTTATGAACTATATTACATGCTTTACCCTCTAGTGCAAGGACAATTCCTACACGTAAGGGCTATGAGCTATATTGTAAACCTTACCCTCATGTACAAATGCAATCTACTCCTTGTGAGTTTATGCTACTCCTTATGAGGTTATGTTACTCCCTATGAGGTTATGTTACTCTTTATGAGGTTATGCTATTCTCTATGAGATTGTGTTACTCTTTATGAGGTTATGCTACTCCCTATGAGGTTATGTTACTCTTTATGAGGTTATGATACTTCCTATGAGGTTATGTTACTCCTTAGGAGGTTTCGCTACTCCCTATGAGATTATGTTACTCTTCATAAGGTTATGCTACTCCCTATGAGGCTATGTTACTCTTTATGAGGTTATGCTACTCCCTAAGAGGTTATGTTACTCTTTATGAGATTATGCTACTCCTTATGAGGTTATGTTACTCTTTATGAGGTTATATGACTCACTATGAGGTTATGTTACTCTTTATGAGATTATGTTAATCCCTATGAAGTTATGTTACTCTTTATGAGGTTATAAACTATGATGTACTCCTTACCCTCGTGTATAATTTGGGGTTTTGAACTCATGCTATATCTCTCACCTTCTAGAATAAGTTAATTGGATAAGCTAATTATGTTATCTTGATGGGTTAAGTAAGCTCTGAAAGAATGGATATTTTCAATCATGTTTTACTACAAGCATTGTCCATGCATGTCATATTATTATATTATGCCTATTGCCTATTGTCATGCATTTTTATTACATTATCTATATCTTGTTGCATTGCATGCCACATACTTAGTACATTTTGATGTACTAATGCATACTTTATGCCTGCATGATATGACCATGTAGGAACCGGAGCCCCGCTTCAACATGTCCACCCACGTGGGTAGTACGATTTCACTCAAGCTTATTGGTGAGTCCTCCATCTCGAGGATGTTGGTCTATGTTTCTTATGTTATGTATTGATTCCTTCTTTTTTATTGCAATTTAGACTATGAGGGTGAGCCTGGTTGCTTTGTCTTGGCCCCCACTAAGTATCTATATTTAAAGGTGTTGTGGGATAAGTTATGTATTATGTTTGAGCTTTGGCTCATCTATGTTATTTAAGTATAAACTCTCTCTTTCTCCCTTAGTCCCATTTCCCCTTATTCATGTTTTTTATGATGTTTTATATTGCTTTCACAACCAAGGATGTGTAATGATATACTATGAGACTTGTTTGGGGTTCCTTCGGATTCCCCATTCGTCGGTCACGTCTAGGCCCTAGGCTTGGGTCGTGACAAAGATGGTATCAGAGTACTAGGTTGATAGATCCTTAGAGTCCAGCACACCACGTCGATTAGAGTCTTATTCATGGCTGTGTTGTGCACCACAACTATGAGTAAGAGGCTATGAGACATTCTAGGAGATGTTTCCATTTTTCATGTTTTAAGTCATGCTATGGAGTTGGAGTACGTCCTCCCCTCCCTCCCCGAACAATTGTTCTTTGCCATGCTAGTTAACCATGCCTAACGTAAGAGGAAGATAGGCCCGCACCCCTGAGGACCAACCGACCAATGGGGATCTTCGGGATACTCTCACCTTGCTTGCACATGTTGTGGCTAATCAAGCGAATCAAGGGGCCTAAGCCCCTCGTGCTCCTACACCAGCTTCTCGGATAAGAGACTTCATGAGAATGAACCCACTGGAATTCCATGGATCAAAGGTGGATGACAACCCACAAGAGTTTATTAATGAGATTTATAAGGTATTAGCCATCATGAGTATTAGATCGAAAGATAAGGCGGAGTTGGTAATCATGAGTATTAGATCGAAAGATAAGGCGGAGTTGGCAGCCTACCAACTCAAGGGGGTAGCACATCTATGGTGTAGCCAATTTAAAGAGGAGAAGGGAATCCACAATATAGTGCTTTAGGAGGAGTTCAAGGCGGCTTTCCTTAGTCGGTTCTTCCCTCTTAAGCTTAGGGAAGTCAAATTGGAAGAATTCATGAATTTGAGATAAGGATCAATGAGTGTGAGGGAGTATGCCCTCAAGTTCAACCAACTTTCTAGGTATGTGCCTCACTCGGTTGCCGAACCAAGGTCTAGAATGAACAAGTTCATGATGGGTGTGTCCGACTTGGTGAGTGAAGAATGTCGGTCTGCTATGTTGATTAGTGATATGTACTTTTCCCATTTAATGACCAAAGCTGAACAAATGGAGGTGGAGAAGCTTGGGAAGAAAAGGAGTAGGAGTCCAACAGGGCTCTGTTGGAGGATGACCGGATCCAAGAAGGTGATGGTGGGATGACATTCCCAAAATGCCCAAAGTGGGAAAGGCATCATCATGGCAAATGCTTAAAGAATTCAAGTGCATGTATGGGTGTGGCAAAGAAGGTCACAAGTTTATTGACTTCCCTTATATCTGAAACAAGGTCAAGAAAGGTTGTCCTGAGTGCCAAGGTGAGTTTCTTTAATTTTGATGTGTATGCATTGGAAGGCTCAAGTTTCCCTTCATTTCTCTTCTTGTTGCTTGGAGGCTTCATGTGTGTTCCGGGTGGTTATGTGAACCTTTGGTGTTTACACCTCTATTGAGTCTATTGTTACTAGAAGTTCATTGGTATTGTTGTGTTCTTATTACATTAGGTCTTGCCTTGTGACTTGTTGAATTTGATGTGGTGGATTTTGATGTCATTCTTGGGTTGGATTAGTTATATGTATGTTGTGTCTTCATTGATGGTGGGGCTCGTCTTTGAGTGGTAGTGAAGGGGTAAGTCCATTTCCTGTTTTAAGGTATAATTAATCTCTGAGGGATTGAATTTTCATCTTGTAAGAGTTCGGGGTGTTGAACTTAAGTTATTTCTATTAAGTTGTTTCCGGTGATCAATGAGTTCTTGAATGTCCTTTCCGATATTTCAAATTTGGGGTGGTGTCTTGTGGTTTGACTTATGCATCGGTCATATCTATAGGTCTCATAAATAGGGTCTTAAAACCCTACCTTGATATGTTTGTGGTGGTCTCTAGTGATAAGGTATTGATTTGTTTAGAGCTTGTAAATCATTTGGGGGTGGTGTTGCAAGTCTTGGAGGATGAGAGGTTGTTTGCTAAATATGAAATGCGTGTATTGTGGATAGCAAGAAGGTGGTTAGGATTCTTTAAGGATTATGAATGAGTGTGCATTACATTTCCTTGGTAAGGATAATGTTGTCGTCGGTGCTCTAGGTAGCCTAGCATGTATGGATAGTGGTGGCAAGAAGGAGACTAGTGGGATCCATCGGTTAGTTAGATTAGAAGTAGGTTGAGGGAATTAGAGAATGATGGTATAGTGTTCTTAGTGGTTCTAAATCTTCTTTGGCTAAGGGGGGTCTAGTTTAAGAAAGGCCTAGATTCCGCATTATTAGAGTTGGAAGTTTTGGGTGAGAAGACGATAGAGTGGAGGTTATCTCCTAAGGGTGAGATGGTGGCTGTGGTACCAAGTAGGTTAGGTAAATTTAAGGTTGACACTTAAGTTGAGGATTATGATTCCTTATAGAGTGTAGAGGGAGGTTGGTAAGATTGCACAAGTTTTGGGGATTTGTGTCACGACCCAAAAATAAGTGTGATGGCACTCATCTTTTCCCACCAAGACAAGTCAGCCTACAACCCAACTATAACGTTAAAATGCGGAATTATAATAAAAATGAGTGTTCAATTGTGGATGATAAGTCAACTTAATGAAAATCCCCCAAAAC
>JAABOM020003406.1:0-20499 GCA_011800125.2 Solanum clarkiae
ATATAAAATTTTGAAATATTATAAAAGTATTTAGTTACAATCTTTTTGGCACAAATTTTTTTAACTTAAATATTTTTTTTGTAATAGTTTCTATATATGTGTTTATTTGCAGAGAAAATTTATTCATCTTTACTTGACATTTTTAAAGATGCAAGATGAAGAAGGTCAAAATATAAAATTGTAATGAAACAAAAAATTAAAAATAGAAGTAATAATATTAAATATATAATTATGAGCTTGTGAAATTAATATACGGTAGAAAAGTTACATAAATTTTATTACAAGTAATTTTCTCAAGAGGATAGATTTTTCTCCACTTGCAAATTACCTCAATCAATAGACTTAAGAATCAGTATTTCAGTAATAATGTTTCTTCTAATAAAAATATTATGTGTGTGTCTTTTTCAATTATTGGTTGTGAAACTAACTGGTGTATACAAAGAAAAATTATTTGTTTGAGTTAGAAAAGTATAACGTGAAATTTTACAAATAGAAAATTTAAAAAGCTTTACATGACATATAATCAACAACTAATTAGTTAAGAAATCATGATTATTTTGTTATTTAAAATTTAAGATGATTCAATTGATTTGTATCTCAAAATAATTTTAATAATATTGAATTATTTATATTAGGTAAATACTATTAGTATAAAAAGTGAAACTAAAAGAAGTTGGGGGTTTTATCCATGAAGCAATGTGCAAAAAGTCAACAACTTAAAGTGCGAAATACAAAACAAACAACATTAATTCTAGAACTAGAAAGCTCAGCTTTCTTTTTATTTGGTTGTGAGAACAGAAACAAATTTTATGCTTTATTGTGGTTAATCTTTGATTTTGTATAGTTATTAGGAGAATTATTAATAATTTTACATGAAATTTTTATAATTGTCTTTTGACAGATCATGTAGTTTGAAGAACTGATTCTTAGACAAAGTGTAAAGTATAAGCGACAAAAAATTTTGAAGCACAGGAAGAATGCAATTCATATTTCAAAAATTCTTTAAAGATATTCTAATTTTTCTTTTATTAAGTGTTAAAAAATGTAATATCATACGCAATATCATTATTTATAGTGAACTATAAAATTTTATATGAATAAAATCAATTTATATGTTTTTATATGTGCATGTATTTGTATGTTTGTGTGTGAATATCCATATGCAGTTTGCACTTTTGCTGATTTAAGTTGTGTTTATAGTTAAGATTTTAATAACTAGAACTAAAGGAAGCCTTGAAGTAACTAGTAAAGTTGTTGTCATGTGACCAGAAGGTCACAGTTTCAAACCTTGGTAACATCATCTAGCAAAAATGCAAGGTAAGGCTACCATACAATAGATCCTTGTGGTCTCAGACCCTTCCTCGAAAGTTATCTGGCTGAAATGCAAGGTAAGCTACTGTACAATAGATCCCTGTGGTCTCGGACCCTTCCCCGAAAGTCCACCGGGCTTGCCCTTTTGTTTTTTAATAATTAAAGTATCAATTAGTGAAGGAAAAATTGGTTGCTGAAAAAAGGTATATCGACCAGGTTTTTGTCATCGTTAAAGCTTTTTTAATGATAGAATTTAATTCGGTTGTTAACTTTTAATGACGGGATTTAATCCGGTCATTAACTTTTAATGACGGAGCTACTAACGACTGGTGATGACAGAATTTTTATTGGTTGTTATTGACTAATAACGACCGAATTTATACTTTTAGTGACCAAATTTTCCCTCGTTAAAGACTTATTTTTCTTGTAGTGTCTTACGCTGGCCAAGTAGTTGATGAGTGTGAGTGGGAATCACTCTTACTCGTTTGGTGTTCAATACTCATCCCAAGACTAAACATGCCCTTAAGCTATCAACCACCAAGATTTCTCATCACTCAGACTCTTTTGGGAAAGGAACATCAACTCATCTCATTATCTATCAAAGGCTAAAAACAATCGTTGGGGAACAATCAAATAGATAAATCATTAGAGTTTATTTATGTAGACTTAAGGAACTATCATATACTATCAACTTATCATTATTCTAACATCACAATCACAATCACAATCGACATCATCAATTGAGGCTCTAAACTCAATCCCTATTTTCTTTCATACATGCTTTCAAGATATATCATATAGGGTTTATGCAATATTGTAACACCCCACATCTTACAATACTAGTACTATGCAAATGAAACGTGATATGACTATTCAAATTAGCACCAATTTTTAAAAGTGTTTGAATATCAAATTAGAGGGTGATATGTATGTCTAATGCTGAAGAAAGTCGAGTATAAATAAGTTTTAAGTTAATTGAGGAGATCACGACCCTAAATGAAGTGAGAGAAGTGAGGGGCTTGTAGGATGTAATGACCCGCTAGGTCACTTCGAGAATTAGTGCTCTCGAATTCCTACAAGATTTATCTCGAAATATTTTAAATGGATATTTTGGATTATTCAACGACTATGACTCTTTAATTGATGGGTAAATTTAGATAGTTAGTTTAATTAGGAGACTGAATTACTTACTTATTTAAATATCCTATACCACTTTATATATATAGAAAAAAATTAGCTATTAGCTTTCAATTCTTTTAATATAATTTGAAAAAAAATAAATAAGAAGAGCAGACATTACTTGGTGGAGGCGTGAAGACTGACGAGAAAAATGCAGGTGAGGGGCTATTACAAGTTTCTTCGGAGCTTTGTGTGTCTAGAGTTTATATTTTTGTATTGTATAATTAGTTGAGGCAGGGCTTGTTTCGACCCTCATCATATACTTTTCCTTATCTAGAGGCTTTGTAGACTATGTAAAATAAAGTGTAGTCATGTCTCATACTTCAGACATCATGGCCCCAACGACCTAGCCATATGTGTTTCCTTTTGGCTTGTTATTAATTGTTTACTTTCTTAAAGGCGTGTTGAATGTAGAAACCTCTTATAATATGTATAGACGCATATATATAGGTTGGCTCTCCCAGGCCTTATTGGCAACGGGTGCCAGTCCGCCATAATGGGACTTTGGGCGTGACTAATATCTCATGTGAAGTGTTCAATTCATGAAAACAAGTTTATGATGATCATCAACATATGAAAATACATGTAAGTAATATTTTTTTCAAGAATTTTATCAAGGTAATACTTTAAGAATCATATATAGGGACTCATGGACTCTCAACGCATCTATGACCATTAATGGGGCACATGGAAGAACAATCACTTGCTTTTAGTTTAGAATACATACCTGAAAAATTGATATTACAATCAAAATTTGATGTGTACTAACTTTCTTGGAGAAAATTCTCGATCTCAGTAGTTCCTTTAGAGAGAAAGAACTTGGAAAGATAATATTTAAAGGGCTTCTGCTTGGTTCTTGAATTCTTGACTTAGTATTTTTAGAGTTCTTGATGAAAAACCCTACATTCTTGAAAAAGAAGAATCAGGAAATCCTTTTTTGGGATTCTTGATTTCATCTTCTTGAAACCGTAGGTTATAATGGAAGATTCTATTAGAGATTCATGAATAGATAAAGAAATTTGGATTGGGTAGATTGAAATATATGAAGAATAACTCACCTTGAGGATTAATCTTGAAAACTAATCCTAACTTGATGACTTTCTTGATGATTCTTGAGGGTTTATGTTTAGGAGTGAAGGGAGAGAGTTTTGTTTATAAAATCTGACGTTTTATGTGTTTTGAGACCTTAAATAGACCCCCAAAGGTTTTAGGATAAGAGTACCCTAAAAATAAAAAGAAAAACACAATTTCTTTCTAGTAAGCGTCCGCGTTTGGTCCGCGACACGTTCCGGCACGGACCTTCAGACAACTCTATACTCATTCACTAAAATGGTCATAATTTTCTACTTCAGATTCTGATTAAGGTGAAACTTGATGCGTTGGAAGGGTAATTCAAATATCTTATATTTTGTATATTATAAGTCACCTAATTCTTTATACTTTAGAAGATATCATTATTTGAAGTTGACCTTTCTATCCACGCATACGAAAACTTAGTTGGTAGAAATTCTTCGGACTTGGCTTGACGTAAAGGATCCTTATATTCATTAGTTGAACCTACGAGGGGTTGGAAATTGACTGGAATGTCTGTAAAAGTAAAATGAAAATTAAAAAAAATCAAGGCATGTTCATGTCCTAGGCCCGCCTCGCCTTGGGTGCGCACAACCACTGTTTTTTATTTTGGATCGAAAAATTTTCGATCCAATGGATCTAAAATTCGAATGAGATAATTTTGCTACTCAATTTTTTGTGCTGATCACAAATCTAGTCTCAGATTTCCATTGAAGATTGGGAAGATGCGCTATGCACATGATTCCATTCTAGGGGTATTTCAAGAATTTCATAGGGTCTTACAACTACAACAACTACTATTACTGCATCTTAGTTCCAATCAAGTAGTTATACGAATCATATCATATAATGTTTTCCCTTTAAAACAATCTTATGAGACATAGTTTAAGTACAATATACCACACATATGAGCAACTATAAATAACCTAATAACATAAATCTTGACAACTAATCTATGTAAAATTGAATGTTGAGCTAATTCCTAGAGAAGAATCCATAAGAATGCATTATAGAAGTTTTAGTTTTAATCCTATAAAGAGCATACAAACTTTTGAAAAATAGAAAATATTCAAAGAGAGCATATTAATACACCTAAATGAAATTCATAATAGTTCTACACTCCTAAATTGAGCATTAAAGTATTCAACTTTAGTTACAAGACTTTATTGAAAGCTTACAGGTGTTAAATGAATGGTTGCTTCGGATGAATAAAAAGGCTTGCGCCAAAAGCTAAATGAGTTTGAAAATGATAAATTTTCTTTTGAAAGAGTCTTTCAATTCAAAAGCAAAAACTTTTTAAAAACTTGATTTTGATATACTTCAGTGGTGCAGAAGAAAAACTTCGCATTAATTCTCACCGAAACTTATGACCTGTATCACGAATTTGTGGAACTCCATAATGGTAGATATGTAATATTAAACCTGAGAATAATGTCATCATGTGTTAGGTCGGCAACTTATGTACCAATAGAGGGAAAGATGTCAAATAAGAAAATTTTGTTGATTAAAATTAAAACATGAAACAATGAAAAACCATCTCATTTTTCTTACTATCAAAATTCTAAACAAATCAAATAAATAATTACCTCTTTTCCAGCATGTCACATGCCTTCACTTGTAAATTAATCTTTCAATTCTTAATTCTCACCAAAACTTTTCTTGCGAAATCAATTAGAAATTCATCGACTTTTCTCTTTTTTTCCTTTGTGAAGTTCTAACCAAAGGGATGTGAAAAAAAATCACTATGAGATTGAAGTTCTTACATTTAAGAGTGACAACAAAAATTTAACAAATTATTTGTATCGTTATCTCATTGACATAACAAATTATTTGTACACTATCTCTTACTGACGTCCCTTACGGAGGACTTGCACTTCATGTTGTAGGTACAACTACTTGTAGTGGTTGTATTTGCTCTGAAAATATGGCGCCACTATTTGTATGAAGTTCACGTATGATACTTATGATATTTATGATCAGTATATATCTCAACATGAACCCCATACAAATAGTGGCGCCATATTTTCAGAGCAACTACAACCACTGCTAGCTCAAGATCATGAGTTGGGTAGTTTTTCTCATGTGGTCGTAGTTGAATAGGTACATAAGCAATTACCCTACTATGTTGCTTCAGTACACACCCTAAGCCAACTCCTGAAGCACCGCAATACACTGTATCCCCCTCCGTGCCTTCTGGAAGTACTAGCGCAGGTGCAGAAGTTAGCTTATTTTTCAGCTCCTGGAAGCTCCTTTCACATGCATCATTCCATTGGAACTTGGTTGTCTTATGTGTCAACTTTGTTAGAGGTGCAGAAATAGAAGAAAAACTTCAACACACCTTCAGTAATAAACTGCCAACCCTAAAAAGTTCCGAACTTCCATGGGTGTTATTGGTCTTGGTCAATCTTTCACAGCCTCTACCTTTTCTGAATCAACACTTATTCCCTCATGGATACAATATGACTTTAAAATGCCACTGATTTTAGCAAAAATTCACACTTAGAAAACTTGGCATACAACTGTCGATCATGAAGAACTTGTAACACCTATCGTAAGTGATTTGCATAGTCCTCTTCTGATCTTGAGTATACCAAAATGTCGTCTATAAACACTATCACAAACACATCCAAGAATGGCTTGAATACCCTATTCATCAAATCCATAAAAATTGCTGGTGTATTCGTTAGCCCAAGTGACACAAGAAGAAATTCAAAGTCACCATAGCGTGTTCTGAAAGTAGTCTTAGGTATATCTTCATCCTTCGCCCTCACTTGGTGATACCCTGATCTCAAATCAATTTTTGAAAAGCATTTGGCACCCTCTAACTAATCAAATAAATGATCAATCCTGGAGAGGGGGTATTTATTCTTAATTGTCACCCTATTCAATTGTCGATAGTCGATACACATTCTCAACGTGCCATCCTTTTTGCGTACAAATAACACTGGTGCACCCTAAGGGGATACACTAGGTCTTATAAAACCCTTCTCCAATAAGTCTTTTAACTGCTCTCTTAATTCACGCAATTCTGCTGGCGCCATTCTATATGAAGGGATAGAAATAGGTTGAGTGCTTGGAAGTAAGTCAATACCAAAATCTATTTCTCATTCCGGAGGTAAGCCCGGAAGTTCTTCAAGGAACACATCAATGAATTCATTCACTACTGGAACTGATTCAAGAGTTGGAGATTCTACCTCCATATCCCTCACTCTAACTAGATGACATATACACCCCTTAGATATCATCTTTCTGGCCTTAAAATAAGAGATAAATTTACTCTTGGCGCCCCAATATTGCCTTCACATTCAAGAACTGCCTCATTTGAAAAGTCCAAGTACACTTTCTTAGTTCGGAAATCTACAGTGGCATAGCAAGAAGCTAACTAATCTATACCCATTATAACATCAAATTGCACCATTCCTAGCTCAATAAGGTTAGCCAATGTGTCACAGTCACAAACAGTTACTACACAGTCAAAATAAACCCTTCTAGCCATAATGGATTCTTCGGTTGATGTGAATACTTCAAATGGTTCGTTCACTAATTTGGTTATTCTCTTAAGCTTACCAACAACTAATGGAGTGATGTATGTGTCACACCCAAAGTCCTATTAGGGTGGACTAGCACCTATTGCCAATAAGGCCCAAGAGAACCAACCTGTATCTATGCGCTTTCTATATATATTATAAGGGATTTCTAAATTCAACATGCCTTTAAAAAAGTAAATAGTAATAACAAGACAAAAGGAAATGCATATGGCTAGGCCGTTGGAGCCACAGTGTCTAAAGTACGAGACATGACCACACCTTAATTTACATAGTCTACAAATCCTCTAGATAAGGAAAAGTATCTGATAAGGGTCAGGACAGGCCCCACCTCAACTAACTATACAACACAAAAATATAAGCTTTAGACACGCAAAGCTCCAAAGTAACCTGGAACTTGGTAACAATAGTTGGAAATCCTGTACTCCTACTAGGAAGATCTACTAGTACCTGTACCTGTAGCATGAAATGCGGGTACCCCATAAGAGACGCCAGTATGGCATAATGTATAGAGTATGTAAGGCAGGAAATATTATATATGAGGTAACAACTCAAATAAAACTATGCAATGGTGTAAGGATAAGAGTCCACCTCTAGGTATAGTGTGGGATCATATACTTTATGTTCTTTTTATTACTTTACCTTTAGTGTATAATCTGTGCACAACATGTAATACAGATGATCTACTGATCAGTAGTAATCTATATCTGGATCAGCCCTAGATAAGCTTTTCTTTCACTCCTTTGGCTACCCCCCGTGATAGAATTAGCCTTGGCTAGGTGATTCTTCCACCCCTCAGGTTACCACACATCAATAAGCAATATACTTTATCTTTCAATTACTTTTAAGATGCTTCTTTTGGTTGTCATAATATTGGGATTGGAGGACTGTAGATATAACATATGATATGTAAATAATCACAAAAGACAACACCATAATGATAGGAGTAGTTTACACACATAATGAAATGCATATGAGGTAGAACAACACATGAACTTTATTTAGTAGAACGAACTCGTATATCTTGGTATCCAAGTATGTATGCAGGTTTGCAAGTGACTATGTGTAGGAGCATATGAACATGTGAAAGAGTGGATATATGATTGTTTCTTATGTCGAAGTAGATAAGAGCCTCTATATACCAAGGAAGGATCTAGGTTTCATGCTAAGTAATACAAAATCGAGTAGCCTTACATACCTCATTGTATGACCTTGTTACTACCTTGGAGTGACCAATTTTTCAATCAAATATTTATCTACAATATATTAGGAAATAATACTAGTATTAGAAGAAAAGAAAAACTTCTTGACAGCCCAATCTCATAAAAAACAATATACAGGCAACAAGCTGATAATTATAAACCCGAGTGTATTCTTTCAACCTTTCCACCCCTAATCGTATTTTATAATACACATTCTCATATACATATAATTTTTTTAGTGCCATAACAGTCCTACAATAGCCCACAAGGCACAACACATAACAATTCTATACAACATACAAATGGGCGGCATAATGTTACATCTCTTCGCTACATTTTGACATCGGCAATTCCCAACCTGTTCCAACTTTAACCAAATAGTCCCCACCATATATACACATAAAACCAATCCTAAAATAGTTCAAAAATAGTCCTTAAAATAGGTAGAGGACGTGAGACCATAGTCCTCAATCAATCAACCCACAAGTTCCTATTACGAGCACAATTACAATGTCACACAAGAACTCACTTTCTCGGACTGTAAAAATGGTGCAGCAGTCTTTATACATCATTATAGAACCAATTATCATTAATAACCATAGCATCCCTTAATAACCAATCCAACCAAAAAGATAAAACCTCCCACATAACCAAGAAAAATGTACAACAACTTTTGGAATACATGCTGTCCAACAATTTCAGCAAGCATAACTATCATATATTTCTTATCTATCATGGGATAAGTATAACAAATATATGGATATTTCTTGTTACATTAGCCTTCAAGATTTAGGTTTCCTTCAAGAACCCTAGAGGGTTGTATTGGCTAACTTGTGAAGTGAAGCAAAGAGAAAACAAAGTATTTAGGAAATATGAAAAATTGTTTCAAGTGAAATGAATTAAGGGGCTATTTTGAGCCCTTTTAAAGGGTCTCTTTGGCCAACTCTCTTGATATTTTGACCACATATTAGTACATATTAAGAAGCTGATCATGTAGCAGCTTGGCCCTCACACTTGGGCCTAAATGGGTCTCAAAGTTGATGGACCTTGGCTGCCCATTTTCCTAACTCCTCTTCACTTAGTTTGGGCCCAATTAGCCAAGTGGATTGTGATGTACTTGGGCCCTTCTTATTATTCATCTTGGGTTGTAAGTATTATCCATTTACGATGGTAAAACATGGGCTAAAGTTTCACTCTTAACACGGACTTTATTCATAATCGGAATTGAAAAAATTCGACGTTGGGCCTCGTCTCTGTTAAGCTAGAAAGTTTAAGCTAAGCAAGTGTGTGACTCACCTGCTAGCGTACTAAGTCCTACAAACACCTTACTTCTCTCACTTCATTTAAAGTCGTGATCTCCTCCATTTGACTTAAAACTTTTTTACACTCGACCCTCTTCAGCGTTAGACATGCATATCGCCCTCTAATTCGAGATTCAAGCACTTTTAAAATTTGGCGCTAATTTGAAAAGTCATATCATTTTTCATTTGCATAGAACTAGTATTGTAAGATGTGCGGTGTTACATCCTCCCCCCTTAGGAACATTCGTCCTTGAATGTTAGCACAATTGAATAGCTTAACCAAGTTTATATCTTTACTTACACAAACTTTTGACAACACACTAAGTATTCAATCACATGTACCTATTAGTTTCCCAATTTTTCTTGTTGGACTCCCTCTTAAGCTTCAAATAAGTAAGGGTATTTTAATTTTATCAAGTCCTCGGCTTCCCATGTTATTTCTTTTGCTTGTTGGTTCCTCCAAAGTACCTTCACTGAAGCTATTTCTTTATTCCTTAGCTTCTTAACTTGATGATCTAGAATAGCAATAGGTACCTCTTCATGGTGAGATCTTCCGTAACCTGCACGTCCTCAATAGGAGTGATACAGGATGGGTCACCTATGTGTATTTGAAGCATTGAGACATGAAAAACTGGATGAACTATTGAAAGCTCTTGCGGTAGCTCTAGTTCATATGAAACCTGCCCGAACCTCTTAGGAATTTTATATGGCCCTATGTAATGTGGGCTCAGTTTTCCTTTCTTACCAAATCTCATAACCCCTTTCATTGGAGACACCATTAAAAATACCCAATCCCCTACTGAGAATTCCAGTCCTCTCCTTCTAGCTTCCATATATAATTTGTGACAACTTTGGGCTGTTTCTAGCTGCTGTTGTATTACCTTAACTTTTTCCATGGATTGTTGTACTAGATTTGGTGCAAGCAAGTTGGTTTCACCCACTTCAAACCATCCAATCGGTGACCTACATTTTCTTCCATACAAAGCTTCATAAGGTGCCATCTTGATACTTGAGTGGTATCTATTAGTATAGGAAAATTCAATAAGTGGAAAATGGTCCACCCAACTACCTTTAAAATCCAATGCACAAGCTCGCAACATATCTTCAACTGTTTGAATGGTCTATTCTGCTTGACCGTCTATTTGAGGGTGGAATGTTATACTCAAATTCACTTGTGTCCCTAAACTCCTTTGGAAGGACTTCCAAAACTTTGCGGTGAATTGAGCCCCCCGATCAAAGATAATGGAGAATGGGACTCCATGAAGCCTGACTATCTCTTTGAGGTATAACTTGGCATACTCTTCAGCTATATAATCACTCCTGACTAGCAAGAAGTGTGCTGACTTTGTGAGTCTGTCAACTATTACCCATATGGAGTCAAACTTCTGAAATGAGCGAGGCAAACCGGTAACAAAATTCATATTAATCATATCCCACTTCCATATTGGAAGCTCTATACATTGCAAATAACCTCCTGGCTTTTGGTGTTCTACTTTCACTTGTTGGCAATTTGGACAGTGAGCCACGGATTTTGCAAGGTCCTTTTTCATGCCTCCCCACCAAATCATTGCTTTCAGGTCATGGTACATCTTAGTTGATCCTGGATGGATGGAATATCGAGAATGATGGGCTTCTTCCATTATCCTTTTTCTTAATCCATTAATATCAGGCATATATAATCTGTTTTGACAGTAAAGTACTCCATTTTGTGTAAGGTCAAAGTGCTCTATCGTATCTTAACTCACCTTGTCTTTAAGTTATCGTAAGATAGGATCCTCGAACTATTTTTCTTTCACCTCCATTACCAATGAAGACTCCGCAGCATTATGGACAACAACCCCTTCCTTTGAAGTTTCAAGAAGGCGAACTCCCTAACTGGGTAGTTGACGTACATCCTTAGCCACTCCTTGACTTACCACTTCTTGATCACCACTATTCATGATTGCCTTATGACTCAGAGCATCAGCTACCACATTTTCCTTCCCCGGGTGGTAAAATATATCAACGTCATAATCTTTTATTAGCTCTAGTCATCTCCACCATCTTAAATTTAGATCATTCTGCTTTATGATGTATTCTAGGCTCATATGATCAGTATATATGTCAATGTGAACCCCATATAAATAATGGCGCCATATTTTCAGAGCAAACACAACCGCTGCTACCTCAAGATCATGTGTTGGATATTTTTTCATATGTGATCGTAGCTGTCTAGATACATAAGCAATTACCCTACCATTCTGTGTCAGTACACACCCTAAGCCAACTCCTGAAGTATTGCAATACACTGCATAATCCTTAGTGCCTTCTAGGTGTACTAGCACAGGTGCAAACGTTAGCTTATTTTTCAGCTCCTTGAAGCTCCTTCCATATGCATCATTCCATTGGTTGCATTATGTTTCAACTTTGTTAGAGGTGCAGAAATAGAAGAAAAACTTTCAATAACCCTTCTATAATAACCTGCCAACCCTAGAAAGCTCCGAACTTTCTTAGGTATCGTTGGCCTTGGTCAATCTTTCACAACCTCTATCTTTTGTGAATCAACCCTTATTCCCTCATCAGAAACAATATGACCCAAGAATGCCACTGATTTTAGCCAAAATTCACATTCAGAAAACTTGGCATACAACTATCGATCACGAAGAACCTGTAACACTTGTCGTACGTGATTTTCATGCTCCTCTTATGATCTAGAATATACCAAAATGTCATCTCTAAATACTATCACGAATACATCCAAGAATGGCTAAATACCCTGTTCATCAGATCCATTAAAATTGCTGGTGCATTCGTTAGTCCAAATGACATAAAAAGAAATTCAAAATAACCATAGTGTGTTCTAAAAGCAGTCTTAGGTATATCTTTCTCCTTCACCCTCACTTGGTGATAACCTGATCTCAAATCAATTCTTGAAAATCATTTGGCACCCTATAACTGGTCAAATAAATCATTAATCCTAGGGAGGGGTATTTATTCTTAATTATCACCTTATTCAATTGTTGATAGTCGATACACATTCTCAAGGTTCCATCCTTTTTGCATACAAATAACACTAGTGCAACCCAAGGGGACACACTAGGTCTTATAAAGCCCTTCTACAATAAAGCTTTTAAATGCTCTTTTAATTCATGAAATTCTGTCGAGGCCATTCTACATGGAGGGATGGAAATAGGTTGAGTACTTGGAAGTAAGTCAATACAAAATCTATTTCTCGTTCTGGAGGTGAGCCTGGAAGTTCTTCAGGGAACACATCAACAAAATTCATTCACAACTGGAACTGATTGAAGAGTTGGTGATTCTACCTCCATATCCCTCACTCTAACTAGATGACATATACCCCCTTTAGATATCATCTTTTTGGCCTTAAAATAAGAGATAAATTTACTCTTGGCGCCCCAACATTGCCTTCCCATTCAAGAACTTTCTCATTTGGAATGTGGAAGTACACTCTCTTAGTTCGGCAATCCACGGTGACATAGCAAGAAGCTAACCAATCCATACCCATTATAACACCGAATTCAACCACTTCTAGCTCAATAAGGTCAGCCAATGTGTCACGGTCACAAACAGTTACTACACAGTCATAATAAACCATTGTATCCATAATAGATTCACCGTTGTTGTGAACACTTCAAATGTTTGTTCAATAATTTGGGTGTTCTCTTAAGCTTACCAGCAACTAGTGGGTTAATGTATGATAGTGTAGAACCAGTATCAATCAATGCATATACATTATTTGAAAAGATGGACAATGTAACTATGACCACACTAGATAAAGCTTCCAAATTTTGCCGACTCCCTAGAGCATAAGTGCGATTCTGGACTCCGCTAGAGCTAGCTACCCTTATAACACCTCTACCACGACCCATAGGTTCTTGTTAACCTTACCTAATGGAAGAACTAACGATGATGATGCAATAGCTGATCCAGTAGGTTGTGCTATATCACCCACACGTCTCCTCGGGTAATCTCTCATCATATGCCTTGGCGCACCACACCAATAACAAGCATCTGTCCCAACACGACATATATCTGAATGACTTCTTCCACATAGTTTGTAAGGCTGCATAGGGGTCATTTGCTGGCTTGCGGAATATCTCGCTGTCTGAGCACCTTGCCCTTCACTTTTTGGACCAAACTGATTTCTCTAGACCCCTATAGTTGCGGTGAAGCACTGGCTGCAGAGTAGGAGGATGATGGCCTAGGAGATCTATTAGAAAACTGAGTCCTAAGCTCAACTTAGGGTGGTGTAAATTGCCCTGTAGACTTGGCCCTCTTGGACTGCACCCTTTCTAACTCTTGTTTCCTTTTCCTTTGCCTATGATCCTCTAATTTCTGTGCAAAAGTTTGCATTCTAGCTATATCCATGTCTTCGTTTATGGAAGCAATGGTACAGTCTATGACCAAATACGTATCTAATCTATCCAAATATCGATGAACTCTATCTGCCATAATAGCAACTATATTAGGAGCATACCTCGCCAGGGAATTAAATTGAAGGCTATACTCCCTTACGTTCATATTCCCTTGGTGGAGATTCAAGAGCTGATCTGCACAGGCCTATCGGATCTCTAATGGCAAGTAATGGTCAAGAAATGCCTCTTTGAACTCCTTCCAAGTAGTTGGAGGTGCATCTATACCCTTAGACTGCTTCCAAGCTTCATACAACAGTATAGCCACACCCTTCAACCTATATGTCGCTAACTAGATAGCTTTTGTACTACTCACATGCATAACATCTAAAGCGCATTGAATCTGATCAATAAAGTCTTGGGGATCTTCATTAGAATCTGACCCAGTGAAGGATGGAGGGTCCAAATTAAGGAAATCATGTATACACGTGCCAGCTACCCTATTCGCACCACTTGCACCTATAACCGAACCTTCCTGTCTTTGACCTTGGCCAGCAACTCTATGGGTCAATAGTTGGACTGCATTTCTCAGATCCTGCACCGCAGCATCGATAGATGGTTCTGGGGGAATTTCACTACTTCCAGGTTCATCAGGACCTGGAGGGGTTGGATATGTCTATGACAGAGACTCCTCTTGAACCTCATTTCGTTGTGTCTCCTGACTGGCTACACCAACAACCGCTTCTGATCCCTTCCCTTTACCTTTATTTTGCCTGGTTTCTGGCATACTTGCTGTACAAAACAATTTAGGAATTAAACATAATGAACCTATTACACTTGGCTCTATGGTATGATCTAAAGAACGAAAAGAAAGTAACAACTCCTTAATGCCATGTAGCCTCCTGCTTATAAATGTGGTACACAACACATCGATAAAAAAGACTCTACATAGACACGGCTTTGTAGTTTCCCTAGAATAACCCGCTCTGATACCACTTTTATCACGCCCAAAGTCCCGTTATGGCGGACTGGCACCCATTACCAATAAGGCCCGGGAGAACCAACTTGTATCTATTCACTTTCAATACATATTATAAAGGATTTATACATTCAACATGCCTTTAAGAAAGTAAACAGTAATAATAAGCCAAAAGGAAATGCATATGGCTAGTCCGTTGGGGCCACAGTGTCTAAAGTATGAGACATGACCACTCTTTAATTTACATAGTCTACAAAGCCTCTAGATAAGGAAAAGTATCTGATAAGGGTCAGGACAGGCTCCACCTCGACTAATTGTACAATAAAAAAATATAAGTTCTAGATATACAAAGCTCCAAAGCAACCTGGAGCTTGGTAACAGCAGTTCGAAATCCTATACTCCTACTGGCGAGATCTACTAGCACCTATACCTGCAGCATGAAATGTAGGTCCCACATAAGGGACGTCAGTATGGGATAATGTACTGAGTATGTAAGGTAGGAAATACTGTATATGAAGTAACAACTCAAATGAAATTTTCCACTGCTGTAAGGATAAGAGACCACCTCTAGGTATACTGTGGGATCATGTACTTTATTTTCTTTTTATTACTTTACCTTTACTATATAAGTTGTGCACAACATGTAATACAAGTGACCAGCTGATCAGTGGTAATCTATATTGGGATTGGTCCTGGCTAGGATTTTCCTTTCACCCCTTGGGATACACCCCCCCCTCATGATAGGATCGACCCTGACTAGGTGATTCTTCTACCCCTTGGGTTACCATCTATCAATAAGCAGTATTCTTTATCTTTCAATTACTTTTGAGATGCCTCTTTTAGTGGTCATAATATTGGGACTGAGAACTATAGATACAGCATATGACATGTAAATAATCACAAAAGATAACACCATAATGTAAGGAGTATGTTACACACATAATGAAATGCATAGGTGGTAGAACAACACATGAACTTTATTTAGTAGAACGAACTCGCGTATCTTCGTATCCAAGTATGTATGCAGGTTTGCAAGTGACTATGTATGGGAGCATATGAAAATGTGAAAGAGTGGAGACATTGTTGTTTGTTATGTCGAAGTAGATAAGAGCCTCTGTGTGCCAAAGAAGAATCTAGGTTTCATGCCAAGTAATACGAAATTGAGCAGCCTTACATACCTCGTTGTATGACCTTGTTACTACCTTGGAGTGACCGTGTTTTCCTTAAAATATTTATATACAATACATTAGGCAATAATACTAGTATTAGCAGCAAATAAACACATCTTGACAGTCCAATCTCATAAAAAAACAACATACAGGCAGCAAGCGGATAATTATAAACCCGTGCATATTCATTCAACCTTTCCACCCCTAATCATATTTTCTAATATACATTCTCATATACATATCATGTGCAGACTGCTTTAGTTCCATAACAGTCCTACAACAGCCCGTAAGGCACAACACATAATAATTCTACACAACATACAAATGGGCGGCATAATGTTACATCCCTTTGCTACATTTTGACGACGACAATTCCAAACTTGTTCCAGCTTTAACCAAACAGTCCCCACCATATATACACATAAAACCAGTCCTAAAATAGTTCAAAGATAGTCCTCAAAATAAGTAGAGGATGTGAGACCATAGTCCTCAATCAATCAACCCACAAGTTCCTATTATGAGCACAATTACTATGTCACACAAGAACTCACTTTTGCGGACTGTAAAAATGGTGCAACAGCCTTTATACATAATTATAGAACCAATACTCATTAAGAATAGTAGTATCCCTTCATAATCAATCCAACAAAAAGGAGAAAAACTTCCAAATAACCAAGAAAAATGTACAATAACTTTTGGAACACATGTTGTCCAACAATTTCAGCAAGCATAACTAGTATATATTTCTTGTTTGTCATGGATAAGTATAACAAATACATGGATATTTCCACTTACCGTAGACTTCAAGATTTAGGTTTCCTTCAAGAACCCTAGAGGGTTGTATTAGCTGCCTTACTAAGTGAAGCAAAGAGAAAACAAGTCTTTAGGGATACCGAAAAATTGTTTCAAGTGAAATGACTTAAGGGGCTGTTTTGAGCCCTTTTTAAAGGGTCTCTTTAGCCAACTTTCTCATGAACTTTTGACCACATATTAGTACATATTAATAAGCTAGTGATGCAGCAGCTTGGCCCTCACACTTGGGTCTAAATGTGTCTTAAAGTTAATGGGCCTTGGCTGCCCGTTTTCCTAATTCCTCTTCACATAGATTGGGCCAAATTAGCCAAGTGTATTGTGATGTACATCATCCTTTTTATTATTGATCTTGGATTGTAAGTATTATCCATTGATGATGGTAATACATGGGCTAAAGTTTCACTCTTAACACGAACTTTATTCATAATCGAAATTGGAAAAATTCGACGTCGGGCCTCATCTCTGTTCAGCTAGCAAATTTAAGCTAAGCAAGTAGATGAATCACCTGCTAGCTTACTAAGTCCTACAAGTACCTCACTTTTCTCACTTTATTTAAGGTTGTGATCTCCTCCATTTGACTTAAAACTTATTTACACTCGACCTTCTTTAGCATTGGATATACGTATCGCCCTCTAATTCGATATTCAAGTACTTTTAAAAATTGGCACTAATTTGAAAAGTTATATCATGTTTTATTTGCATAGAACTAGTATTGTAAGATGTGTGGTGTTATAGTATAATAGTGTAGAACCAGGGTCAATTAATACATATACATTATGTGAAAAGATGTACAATGTACCTATGACCACATCGGGTGAAGCTTCAAAATTTTGTCAACTCCCTAGAGCATAAGTGCGATTCTAGACTCTGCTAAAGCTAGCTATCCCTCTTACACCTCTACCACAACCCATAGGTGCTTTTTGGCCCCTACCTATTGGAGGAACTGACGATGATGATGGAACAACTGATCCAGTAGGTTGTGCTATATCACCTATACGTCTTCTTGGGAAATCTCTCATCTTATGCCCTGGCGCACCACACCAATAACAAGCGTCTATCCCAATATGACACATACTTGAATGACTTCTTACATACTATTTACAAGGCTGCATAGGGGTCATTTGTTGACCTGTTGAATATCCCGCTGTCCAGGCGCCTTGCCCTTCACTTCTTAGACCAAACTGATTTCTCCTAGACTTCTGAAGTTTTGGTAGAGCACTAGCTGCAGAGTAGGAGGATTATGGCCTAGGTGGTCTTTTAGGAAACTGTGGCCTAAACTCACCTTGGGGTGGTGTAAACTACCCTGTAGACCTGGCCCTCTTGGACTACGCCCTTTCTAACTTTTGTGTCCTTCTCCTTTGCCTTTGATCCTCTAATTTCAATGTAAAAGCTTGCATTCTTGCTATATCCATGTCATTGTTCAAGGAAGCAATGGTACAGTCTCTGACCAGATATGTATCCAATCTATCCACATATCAATGAACTCTATCTGCCATAGTAGCAACTGCATTAGGAGCATACATGGCCAAGGGATTAAATTGAAGGCAATACTCCCTCATGCTTACATTCCCTTGGTGGAGATTTAAGAACTGATCTGCATGGGCCTCTTGGATCTCTAATGGCAAGTAATGGTCAAGAAATGCCTCTTTTAACTCCTTCCAGGTTTTTGGGGGTGCATCAATACCCTTAGATTGCTTCCAAGCTTCATACCACAATATAGCCACACCCCTCAACCTATATGTCGCTAACTCGACAACTTTTGTACCACTCACATGCGTAACCTCTCAAGTGTGCTGAATCTGATCTATAAAGTCTTGGTATCTTCATTAGGATCTAACCCAGTGAAGGATAGAGGGTCCAATTAAGCAAATCACGTATGCTCGTGCCGGCTTCTCTATTCGCACCACTTGCACCTATAACTGGACCTTTTTGTCTTTGACCTTGGCTAGCAACTATATGAGTCAATAGTTGGACTTCATTTCTTAGATTTTGCACGGTAGAATAAATAGGTGATTCTGGGGAAATTTACTCCTTCCAGGTTTGTCAGGAAATGCAAGAGTTAGAGATGTCTGTGACAGAGACTTATCTTGAGCCTCATTTCATTATCTCACCTGACTGGGTATACCAACCACCACTTCTACTCCCATCCCTTTACCTTTGTTCTTCTTGGTTTCTGGCATACTTGTTGTACAAAACAATTTAGGGGTTAGACACAATCCACCTATTATACTTAGCTCTATGGCACGATCTAAAGAACGAAAAGAAAGTAACAAATCCTAAATGTCATGTAGCCACCTGCTTATAAATGTGGTTCACAACACATCGATAAACAAGACTCTATATAGACACAGCTTTGTATTCTCCCTAGGATGACCCGCTCTGATACCACTTTTGTCACGCCCAAAATCCCATTAAAGCGAATTGAAACCCATTGCCAATAAGGCCCAGGAGAACCAACCTTTATCTGTGCTCTTTCTATAAATGTTATAAGGGATTTCTACATTCAACATGCCTTTAAGAAAGTAAACAGTAATAACAAGCCAAAAGGAAATGCATATGGCTAGGCAGTTGGGGCCATAGTGCCTATGGTACGAGACATGACCACACTTTAATTTATATAGTCTACAAAGCCTCTAGATAAGGAAGAGTATTTGATAAGTGGTCAGGACAGGCCCCACCTCAGCTAGCTATACAATACAAAATATAAGCTCTAGACACACAAAGCTCCAAATCAATCTGGAGCATGGCAACAGTAGCTGGATATCTAGTACTCCTACTAGTGAGATCTACTAGCACCTGCACCTGCAGCATCAAATGTAGGTCCCATGTAAGGGACGTCAGTACAAGATAATGTATTGAATATGTAAGACGGGAAATACTTTATATGAAGGTAATAACTCAAATGAAACTATGCACTGGTGTAAGGATAAGATACCACCTTTATTTATTCTATGGGATCATGTACTTTACATTTTTTTTATTACTTTACCTTTACTGTATAATTTGTGCACAGCAAGTAATACAAAGTACTAGTTGACCAGTGGTAAATCTATATCGGGATCAGCCCTGGCTAGGCTTTTCCTTTCACCCCTTGGGATACCCCCCATGATAGGATCGACCCTGGTTAGGTGATTCTTCCATCCCTCGGGTTACCACCCATCAACAAGCAGTATACTTTATCTTTCAATTACTCTTAAGATGATTCTTTTGGTGGTCATAATATTGGAGTTGTAGGACTGTTTATACAACATATCACATGTAAATAATCATAAAAGGTAACACCATAATGAAAGGAGTAGGTTATACAAGTAATGAAATGCATCAGAGCTAGAACAACACATGAACTTTATTTAGTAGAACGAACTCGTGTATCTTGGTATCCAAGTATATATGCAAATTTGAAGGTGACCATGTATAGGAGCATATGAACATGTGAAAGAGTGGAGACACGGTTAATAGTTGTGTCGGAGTTGGTAAGTACGTTTATGTGCCAAGGAGGCATCTATGTTTCATGCCAAATAATATGAAATCAAGTAGCCTTACATACCTCGTTGTATGACCTCATTACTACCTTGGA
>JAABOM020003427.1:0-60119 GCA_011800125.2 Solanum clarkiae
AAGTGCATCATTTTCATTTCATGTGTCATGAATTTCATACCATCTTGTTATATTACATTCTTTGATATTCAATTCCTCCTATATTATGTGCCCTTGTCATCTAACTTTAATATGCAAGTCTTGGTAAGTTCATGCATTGCATCAGGCATACTTAGTACATTCAAATGTACTAATGCATACTCTTACCTACATGATTTCACCATGTAGGGATCGAGGACCTTGATCATTTACCATTTGATGCTTAGCTTGGATTCTGAGATCACTTGTAGTGGTGAGTCTAATCTTTCAAGAGCGAACGACCATCTATCTACCTATGTTACTTACTTCTCTTTATGTACTTGAGGGTGAGCCCAGGATATGTCTTGGCTCCTGACCCATCTATGTAGAGGCATTGTTGGACCTTGCAAACCTCTTTACGATATATGTTATGGTTATGGTTAAGCTTATGTCATGTATTTGGTTATCTTTGACTATTTTTGTGTGACTTGATCATATATTGATGGAAATATCCTAAGTCCCGTAATGCCCCCATAGCATGAGTCCTACTTTCCCATCCCTTAGAGCTATGTGTTGATCATTGAATATGCTTCCAAACCGATGATGCGAGTTTTAATGTCTTGAGGCTTGTTTGGGGACTCTAGGGTTTGCATTCACGGTGTCACACCTAGGCCCTAGGTCCAGGTCGTGACATGGTAGAGGCTAGACCCATGGGGTCCTTAGATAATGTCTTGGTATTTTAACTATGTGTCACTATAGGTTTATATTATTTCCCCAAATGGGCTTTTATTAGTGGATCCAACTAGGTCATGTTGCCCACTATGTGGCATTATGCTTGGTTTAGCTTGGAAAATAGACCACTCTTTTATTCGGTGTGGAGTGAACATCAAGATTATAAGTAGTAGCTCGCTTGGTCCTATATGTTGGTTAGGGTCTCCTCCCACATATGTACGATAATTACGCAAGTTTAACTATGTTCATGCATGTTTTAACTTAAGCATTGATTGTACATGTCATATTGAGCTTATGTCCTTTGATTATAATTATGCATCTTAATTACTATGGCTTATGATCCTTGTTGACATTGAATCCCATTTACTTAGTATATTCCAAGTACTAACGCATACTTTTTGCCTATATGACCTAACCATCTAGGGTCTAGAGCTCCTATTTATCCTCTTCCTCCGCGTGGTTAGCCAATACCCATTGAAGACTACTATTAGTGAGTCCTCCATTTTGGGGACAACATCCATTTTACTTTCTTGCTTATTTTAAGACTTACCTATTTTAGACTTTTTTAATCTTTTCTGGATGAGCTCGGGAGATATCTTGGCTCCCATTCCACTCATATTAGAGGTGTTGTTGGGTATGGAAGTTTATGTATCGATCTTGATTCCTATTATGTTTACGTAATTATGAAGACTTCCCTTAGTCCTTTTTCCCTTCTATACTCTTTGTATGTTCGGTGATGTGATGGAAGTCCCAAGTCCCTAAATGCCCGCATAGTGTGAGTCATACTTACCCGTCCTTTAGACTTATTTACTATGTGGTTCATGAAAATCCTCCTCCCTATAATATCCCCATAGCGTGAGTACGAGGCCCGGTTCCCTTTGGTATTATGTGTTATGTGCTCATTTCTCTTTTATGTTTCCTCTAAAGCCAAGGATGTGCTATGCGTGCTTAATAGGATTGTTTAGTGATCCCCTTGGGTTCCCATTTGTCAGGTCACATCTAGGCCCTAGGCTCTGGTCATGACAAGAAGCCTCCACGTTCATGGATGGTGAGGGTTTGTTGAGCTTCAAATTCGCAGACTGTGTCCCGTGTTTACGGAGTTGTGACCTGTGTGGTCTCCTCATTCGCGGGGTAGTTTTTATACTTGAAAAGATTTAAACTCGTAAAACACCATTTTTAACCCATTTTCGAACTTCTAAGATCTTTGAGGCAATCTTAAAGAAAGGTTTTCAAAGATTTTAGTTGGCTAAGTATTTCTAACACTAAACTAATCATTTTTATGAGTTTTCTCTTGGTTCTATCTCTGATTTCATGAAATTGAACACCCAAAATTGGGGATTTCGAGACTATGTTTTTCAAAATTTAGATATTGATTTCCCATTCAATTTAATCTTGATTTTAATGAAATATTCACCTATGAACTCCATCTTTTGCATAGAACTTGATTTTAAAGTTATTTTTCTGAATCAAGAACTTCAAAATTTTAGCCCTAAATTTGACCATGTTGCCCCTAAGCCTAACAGATGCCAATATGGATATCAAAATGCTTCTCTTGATGATTAGTATCTATTGTTAATAGTGGTTGATCGAATTGAGGGATCGATTTTGAGGACTTACATTGGTTGAAAGCTTATTCGAGTGCAGTTTCAGGATCGAGGTATGTTCGGCTAACCTTTTTGGAATAGGATTTAAGTTGTGGATCATTTTCATGTGATAATTGTGAGATTTAGATGGATAATCATGTAATTGAGTTGATGTATTGAAATAATGATGTAAAAGTGATCCTCATTGAACCGAATTGTGATATAACTTTTATCCTAATGATGATCTGAGATGAAATATGATGGAATGATGATGACTTGAGACTAAATGTGACTAATGAGGCTTGTGAGACTAATTAGGGCATGTTAGGTCCGGTATCATTGATATATTTATATTTTGGGATGAGTTAGGTCCGGTATTATGGATATTCTTGCATACTTAGGGCGAGGTCCAATAATATTGACACTCCTGACTATTGATATAATTATAATGATCTAAAACGTGATAATGATTTGTGCATTAGCTGTGACACTTCATATTACTCCTTGAGTACATACGATTATTATGAGTTTCAAGCATCGGTATTCCATTTAAATGCTATTATACATATGTACATACATATCTTGGTGATTACGTCTATTATTTGTTTCTTGTATTATCCCTTTACTCGGATAGGAGGAAAGGGAATTATGATCCACATTGGTACCACCTCCTTGACCCGAGCAGGAGGCAAGGGTGAGATTCATATTTAATATACCTTGACCATAAGCAGGTGGTAAGTACGTGGCATTATGATATTCCTTTACTATGGGAAGGTGGCAAGGATGTGGCATTATGATATTCCTTGGCCACATGCAAGTGGCAAGATTGTGGCATTCTGATATTACCTTGACCACAGGTGATATCGCGCAACCAAGCTACTCAAATGAAGTAGTGGCGGTCATTTTCAACATTATAACCCACCCGATAGGTTGGGGTAGATCCCACAGGGAATCATTATTCAAGGTAGAAGTGACTCGTTGGACTAAGTAGTTGTGGGACCTTGGAGGTTTGTAATATTCAAAAGTAACGATTTGGACTACTCAAATTCTAATTAACAAATTTCACCAGCAAGTAAGAGTAGATGTTAGGGATGTGCAAATATGGGAATTGATCTACTAGCTGGGTCTAAATATTTGACCAAATAAGTTGATATTGAGTGAATAGGTTAGGTTGCTTGTAACCCATGTTTAATGATACATGAGTTTTTTTCGCATGAATCAACTACAAAATCATACGCAAACTGCCAAGGATATGCTTGGCCTAAGAAGTCTTAGTGAAACCCTTAATAACTTGGCCATTGAATCTATGGTTGTGGACTTCAATTGAAACCCCAAGAGTTTTCCATCCATTATATCCATTCATACTTTAATCATTCTGGCTAAGGCAGCAATAAGAGATTTAGAGTAAATCCCATGTTTGTAACCTTAAAATTATAGATTAAACATAAGAATGAATATAAATTCACTCAAATTAATTGCAAATAGGTCATAATATGAAAGATCCAAAAGATAAATCAAAAACCCATATCAATAACACCCCCCCCCCAACATAGGGTTTTAGCCACACATACTAGAAATTAAAGATTTGATATCAAACATTGTAGCAGTACTCATGGGTAACAAGATTGAATAGAACTTAGTTGATTATCACCAACCAATCTACTCCAATTTGCTTCCCAAAATCTTCAAAACCTTAACTCCCCGTTGTAATCTAAGAGGAAAGTTTTATGTACTACTCTATAAAACATAGAACATGAATTATTCTGATATGGTATGATCTAATATGTAAAATGTTCTCTCTAAAATTGCTTAAATAGCAAATGTGTGAAAGTTTTTAATAGGAAATGCTATTCGGCGGTCAAGTCCAACCATCGCCGAGTACTCCAATGATGCACCAAATATGCACTTGTCCGCTTTCCTATGCATCTTCATAAGTCTTTCTCTTTGGCAACATTAGACGATGACTCTCCATTTTGTTGATTCAATTTTGTGATGCATTAAAATATCCATCACATCACCTTCTTGTCAGGGTTTTGGGGCTTTGAGTGCTGTAACATTAAGTGATCTCCTGTGCAATTCAGCGGTGCACCGAACATGCTTTGCAGTATCAAATCTAACTGCCTTTTTGCACTTTTTCTCTCTTTCTAAGATTTTAGCAAGTATAGTTTATTTGCACTTTTAATTCTATTTGCTATCATAACACATGCATATTTGTCAGAAGTTGGAAATAATAGCATACTAAGAGCAATATTTCTTTGCAAGCTAGCCCCAAAATGAGTCCGAAATATGGACTCATCAACACCCCAACTTAATCCTTTGCTTGCTCTCACGCAAATCAAATATCAATCTATCAAATTTCAGATCTTGCAAATAGGCCAGGGAGTACTACATACATTTCCACCTTTTTCATCCCTTCTCGAACTTCCACAAACCACTAACATGACTTTGAAGTCTTGAGAGATGACTAAGGAGTAACCAAAACATGGATATGCCCAAATCGCTCAGGTAGTTGCTAGTCTTTGTCTAAAAGCATCACATTTTACCTCACGCCAAAGAAGATCCTGAATACATAAGATTATGATATTACTTTCACAGGATCTCTTCAACTCTCACTCTCCCAAATGAGAAATATCATGTAAGATTCAACCCATAGGCTTGCCCTTATTCTCAATCGGAGTTCACTTGACTTTCTTCTAGATTAGAATCCTAAAGGACTTTTTTAGGATTGTAATGTAGGGTAAAGGTTGGGTAGGATAATATATGATCAATAGTGGCTCATCCATCCTTAAACTCCACATGTTCTTTTCAGGCTCAAAGGTCCTTTTGGTCCCCTTTTCATTCATCTCCTTTTTGACATCTCTTTTGCTTTTGATTTATCACCCTAAGTGTCTCCCCTTTTTGTACGCTTTTTCACAATTTTTGGAGGGTCCTCAATTTTCAAGCATTGTTTTTCACTTTTTCTTTCATTCATTTCTAAGACTCCTCACTTTCATTTTATCATTTTCCCCTCTTTTTCCAACTCTTTCATGGGAAATGTCCCCTTATTTCTACTAACACCCCCAACTTAGCCTTTGGCCACTGATCAATATTTCAAGGTCAAAGAGGGATCCGTATGAAACAATAAGGAATTGTCTTTCATAAATATGAGTCAAGGTTACAAAGTTGTCCCTCTTTTTTTGACTCTTTCATGGGATACATCCCCTTCTTTCTACTAACACCCCCAACTTAACCTTTGGCCACTGCTCAGTATTTCAAGCTCAAGGAGGAGTCGATAGGTAACAAGAAGGAATTATGTTTCACAAACATGAGTCAAGGTTGCAAGGTTGTCAAAGAAAGGATCAAGGCTCAAAAGGGCTTTACTAAGGATTCATTCCATTGTCAATAGATGTCACTATGCTCGAACGGACTTAGTGGAACCAAAGAAGGCCTAAGGTCCTAATCCGGAATTAACCAAGTTACTTCTCAAAACAAATGGGCAAGTTCTAGATGTTGAAAAATTAGCATTTCAAAAAAACTCTTAATCTCACATAGGTAAAATAACTTCACATTTAAACAACGGCAACACACTTGTAATTTTTCGATCATTGTATAACCAAGTTCTATTGTTCACATAGTTAACTTAAGGTTCCTCAAATCTATCATGGACTGATTTATCAAGAAAAGACTAATTAGTAAGTACATGCTCCTCATCCATGGTACTAGCCGAATCAAAGATATGGAACATCGATGCTCGAACTGCTAAGGACTAGAAACACGATATTAACATTCGAACGACTTATCATATATGCATGGGGTTTCCCAAAATTTCAAGGACATAATTTGAAATCATTCATCCATTCAACTTAAAAAAGAAAGAAAAGTAAAAATAAAAAAATAAATACTACTCTATTATAATCCAAAATAAAATTTATTTACAACCCAAAAAATTAAAAATTATCTTAATATCCATCAACACATCAAACATCTAAGTAAAAACATCATTATGTCATCCCATTCTTAACAAAAAATAAAGTATTAATCATCCAAAAGATAGGTAACTCCTCAAGGTCACCCCCTCTTAAAAAGAATAAACATTTCCCTCGATGTGCAAGGGACAAAAAAGAGTAAGTATAAGAGAAAAAAGTAAGTATGAGAATTCCTCTGTCATATCAATCCTACTATGGTGATGTAGCTAGACAAACGGTCATGGGGGCATCACTGTCCTCATCTACCGATGTGCTCTTAAGATTATGCAAAGGTCGTGTAGGCTCGGGCTCACTCACACCGGATGTGCCTATATAGAATGGTTCAGAAGGGATGCCACTTTCACAACGTCCATAATCTCACTCTCCAACTAAGCTAGCTCCTCCTGGTCCTCCTAGCTCCAATCCAATATCTTTTCATTAGTCTTCAGGGTGCTCACCTATTTGTTCTAATCATAGCTATCACCCCAAACATTCATGGTCAACTCATCATTTGGGACTATTGCCACATCCACTTTGAGTGGATCTTCTAGCCTATTAAAGAAAGTACTCAAATCAGTAGACCAGAGCGCTACCACTTTGTTCTTCAACAAATCAAGATCATCTTTCAAAGCCAATATGTCTGAACTACCACCACCTACCTTCTCAACCTCTATCACTCTATCTTTCAAGCTAGCCAACTCCTTCTCATGGTCATCAATCATTGACTCGAGTCTATCCATCCTCAACTTGTGGGCCTATATCAACTCTTGCTGTTTTGCCTCAGCCTTAACACATGGCCTCAAATCCTTTGTTATGGATACCTTAACTATCTTAGGCACAAATGACTCAACCCTGTGGCCTAAAGATCAGGTACTTTGGCCAACCATCCAAATGCAATAATAATGTCCTTAGTGAGTAGGGGTTGGTCATCTGTGGCCTATGCCTCATGAAGAAGAGTGTAAAATATGGTAAGGAGAAGTTATACCTTCTCGGTGTCCAGCTTTATAGTGATAGACTCGAGGGCCACAATATCAACTAACGATGTTTTATCAGTCAGCTTCTTCATAGCCCTGTCCTTTTTATCCCTCAATAACTCAGCCTCAATCCATCGGATATTGGTGGATGTTGATGGAGTTACCTATATGTTAATCTTTTTGTTCTTGGGAACTCTGGGCCTTTTACATAATATAGTGATGAGGCCGGGAATGGCAGTGAGGTATGAACTTGATTTGCCTTTATAAGGATTTCTGGGGAAATGATTACACCAAGATTTAGTCACCGACAATCCATAATACTCCCAACCAATGTCGCCTTGGCCTGTCAAGGTACATATTCATTTGTGAAAACATCAAGGTTCTATTGATAAACCCAAACCAAAATCTTACTAGGATGTTCATTTCCTTCTTTTCAATAATGACTGCCTCATCTAACCATGAGGGAGCATAAATCTCAATCATTGGAGGCAACCAAGCTTTCATATCATCAAATATTGGGACCTATATAATCTTTTCCATGTCATTTTTATCTTTATGTGCACATTCCAGTACATCATTGATATCAGTTTGACTGTATGGGACTTGCACACCTGAACTTCTACATCATCATGGGGTTTAAGCATCGACTTCACCCTACTTTTATTCTTTGGAATGTCCTTGTCATAAACCTCATACAATTCACTAACCAAGGTGGTCACATGTGGATCTCAAGGGTTGGTGAACATTTGCAAGTTGTGGAACTTGAGGGTCTCCCGAACCCCTGGATATTTGTCAATCAATCCATTAGTAGACAATTATTTCTCCCCTAAGATTATACTCTGCCCCTCTGCCCTAAGTCTATTTAAGTGTCATGGGTCTGTTACTTCCTAGATCCGTTGGGATATTTGGAGAAGAGAATCATGAGTGGATTTGGACCTGGCCTCACTCCGATACCTTTTTGGACTTGGCTCTAAAGTAGGCCTCTTAGAGGGTCTAGATCTTTCTTCCTCTTCCTTTGAACTAGTCTAGGTTACGCTGAGTGGTCTCTAGTGGTTTCTCGGTGCTCAGCTGCTTTTCTCTTACCTTTTCCATCCACCTCTCTTTGAGGTCTCTAAGACCTTTGTTCTGTTCTTTCGGGAGCTATAACGACTCCATTCACTTCCCTCGATCGACCTCAAGTGACCTACTCCTTAGGTTTGCCCATTTCTGCATAATAATAAACTACAAACATCTTGTGAGAGGCAGTTGTAAAGCAATCAGGTGCAAAATTTGATCATAAGAAAAACATTCAGGGTAGATAGGAGTGTTTGATTGTAGAACATACTCGGTGAATCAATGAAATGATTCTATGGTCAAAATGACCATCACCTTTTTGCATAATATTTAGACTTTTAGGCTACTACTACTTTCGGCTGTACTCATGCACATTCAGCGACACACCGAATTAATTCGACGATAAAAAGGTCTATCGCCCAAAGTTGCAGCAACTAAACATGGAGATCAGTGAACCAAGGCAGTACGTATGACAATTAGATGCATTACCGAGTTCACTTAGGTGGTAAATATGACCATCGCCGAAGGTGAATGGCATGGACCTCCATCCATTCACTCAATATTCATAATTTTTCCACAAATAACATGGATGAAAGTCACATACTCACCCACCATAACACATCAATGCATGCTCAACTATTGATTATCACTATCATATGGATTGCATAGCTGCATACTCAATCAAGCAACGACTTACCCTTAAGAATGATGTCACCCAGTCCATCATCGAGCAAGTTCACTTTACTTAAAGGGCTTTAAGGGTTACTTAGTTTTCACTAGCCCATAAGAACAAACAATCCAAACAAGTAAGCATTTTCAATAAAACATTCTCATGATTTTGTCATTAAATCAAGTGAAAACATTCAAGCATGATGACAACTATGAAATTGAGATAGTACCCACAAACATTCCACCATTGGGCAATAAATCACTCATTTATAAACCTAGCACAAATTATAGGCACCACTGATTTTGACACACATAGAGGGAATCAAAACCCGCAATAAATCACTCATACATGCAATACAATACAGGATTTTAGTATCACTTGAAAGATTTACCCACTCAGTTTCCAACAAGATTTCAAGCATTAAAACATGATTAACACATTCACAAACCTTGATCAGCCTTATTATCGATGGAATTCTTCCAAAAGAACTAAAACAAAGGCCAAAAACATACCTTTTCAATGGTGAGACACAATAAAAATTCTCAAAGATGCCTTTGTAATGGATATCCTCAACTTCTTTGTGAAAATTTTCAAAGAAAAAGCAAAAGAGGGGTTTTAGCATGCAAAAGGAGTGAAAAGGAGGGAAGGTGGAAAGTGAAAGGGACAAGGCATTTGAAAAGCCTTAAGTAGAATAGTGATCCATGCATGTTCGGTGATACTGAACCATACCGCCTAGAATATTTGGTGACGTACCAAGTGTGCTAGGGACCACCTTTTTTAGCAGTATGCATACCTTTCCATCATCCTTAAAGTGCAGTGAAATTAACTACCGTGCGTTGGTTTCGGTGATTCATGAGTTGAAATTTAGCTGCCAAATTCAACAACACCTCCAGAGTTACTAGGTGACTCAAAACGTGGTTGAACTGATGGTCACCTTTTTGACTTGGCGATACGTCGAGTGGTACCATTGATCACCCTCTCAACTCTCCACTCCAATTTTCTCTTTTTCAACCTTGCACAAATCAACACCCATTATTTAAAATTAAAAAGTAGTAAACACTTACCTTGGGTTGCCTCCTAAGAAGAACCTTAGTTAACGTCATGGCAATGTAATTCCTCTTCTTCATCAAGTTAACCCCGATTGGCTCATCATGGATAGTACCTCGGGATCATCTTTCGACAACAGAGTTTTGCATATATTGAACACAACTTCCTCAACATTCACTGTGAACTTAACATCTCCAAGCTCATCTAGTGGCTAAGAATGACCTACCCAAGATGAATGGCATGTCAGTATCCACCTCACAATTTAGGATCACAAAATTAGTAGGAAGAATTAATTCGTCCACCTTCACCAATACATCATGTAAAGTCCCCACTAGTTGTTTGATAGACCAATCAGCTATGAGCAGCTCCATTGTGGTCGGTGAAGGGGTCTCCAATCCTAATTCCTCAAATATCGCTAGGGGCATGAGGTATAATTTCTCCCAAGTCACATAGTGCCTTACTAAACTTTGAGGCTCCAGTGATTCATGGAATAATGAATGAACTTGAGTCTTTTTTCTTCACTACCAGCTTTTATGTCAAGATTGCACTATAATTGTAAGACATTTTGGTTGTCCCACACTCAAGAGTTTTTTTTTTGTTGTGACCAAATCTTTCATGAATCTAGCAAAACATGGAATTTTGATCAATAATTCCACAAGTGGAACATTTATCAATAATGGATTGAACATAGAGAGGAACTTTTGAAACTTTATATCCTCCTCTTTCTTCTTCAATCTTTGAGGAAATGAAGGATCAAACTTGACCTGAGGTGCTCTCAACCTCATAGCTACAATAGGATTTTTGTGGAATGCTTTCTTGACATTCACAACATCATCTCCACTCTTTTATTATTTGTTGATCTCGAGATTGATGGGCATCACCACCTTCATCATGATCTTCATACTCACTTTAACAATAACTGCACCTTCTTTTTTCCACTTCATTCAGGACTTCTTCAACAACAAGCGATTGTTTTTGTGGCCTTAACCACTTCTCGACTGTGAGTGGTTATGGCTAAATATTACAGATCGTTCCCTTTTAGATTAGCCACTATGTCACTGTGTAAAACCCTTTTTGGATGCTGATTTAGATAAGCTAATATATTTCCAAGTTGTGTTTCCAGATGTCTAATGGACACCAAATATGATGTCACAGTTTGACTCAAAGGAAAAAAGTTAGATTTCATCTCCTTTAGGACTTTATCAGAGGCATCCACCTTGCTCAAGATTTGGGTGAACATATCTTCAATTCGAAGATTCTCTTGATTTACCATGGGGTTAGCAACCTTCACCCTATCATGTGGTGGAATATACCTATCTTTATCATAGTTCCTCCAACCCCCAACTTGAGGTTTGTCATCCAATGCACGATCTTGCCATCCAGAGTTGTTGTTCCAACCTTAATTCTCAAGTGGCCTTGGAAAAGCTGGTTGAGAACCCACTATTTCACTTCCCATATAGTATACCTCCTCATTATAACTACCTTCAAATGGTCCACCCTCAAACATCACATCTCCAGTAGCTCCCACAATATTCACACTTTCATGATTTTCTCTCATGACATGCTTAGTCAAATGATCAAGATAGGTCAACATTTTAGCCATGTTCTCATCCCTCTCTTGGTCCTTAATTTCTCCTTGGATAGACCTCTGTGGCCTGAAGTTACCATGTCTTCTTTTATGTACTAGGCTCGGTCAATGTTTGTCATGCTATCTAGGAGGTTACAAGCTTCAGTGAATGTTTTTGTCATTAGGCCTCCTCTAACTAACTAATTAGATACTCCTTTGTTCATTGCATCAACGCTAACATACAAGTATTTCAAGAGAATATGGTCTGAAACTCCATGGTTGGGACATTGGAGTAAGAGTTTTAGAAACCGAAGTCATATTTCATGCAACGACTCACTTTCTAGCTACTTGAAATGCTCAATCGTTCTCTTCAACTTTATTATTTTTAAGGGAGGGAAAAATCTTTCAGGGAATGCATTCTGTAGTTCCTCTCATGAAGTAATAGAATCATGAGATAGCTCAGCTAGCCACCTCACTGCCTCTCTGGTGATGAAAAGGAAATAACCTTAGTTGAATGGCTTCCTGACTCACTCCCCTAAAATTGAATAAGAGATAAAATCAACAAAGTTCCTTAGGTTTTCATAAGGATCTTCATGGCCAAGCACTCCGAACAATCCCTTTACCTGGAGGATTTGCAACATAGTACTTGTTACGTGAAAATTAACTCCTCCGACTAATGGAGATTGTAGGATAGCACCGCTGCTCCCCACTTGATCCTAGTTAACACCTTGCATATCATTCATATCTTCATCATTCTAGCCATGCACACTCTCTTCATTTTCTATTTTTACACCTATTTTTCGATAGGAAAAACAACAAGAAAATGGTAAAAATAACTCCAACTACAAGAACAAAGCTCAACAAACACTTTTATTAATAACATGCCAATTCCCCGAAAATGACGCCAATTTTTATGTCAATCAACCCGACTAATCAAATAAAGCAGGGGAGGTCATCATCATCATAATAAACTAATTGAGTGGTTGAGCTTAATGCCATAGGGAATCATTGTTCTAGCTAGAGTGACTCTCGTTGGACTAAGCAGTTGTAGGATCTTGGGGGGTTGCAATATTAAAAATTAATGATTAGACTACCCAAATTCTAATTAACAAATTTAATCAGCAAGTAAGGGAAGATGTTGGAGATGTGCAAATATGTGAATTGATCTACCAGCTGGATCTAAATATTTGACTAAAGGAGTTGATATTGAGTGAATAGGCTAGATTTCTTGTAATCCATGTTCAGCTATGATACATAAGTGTTCCGTATGATTTACTATGGAATCATATGTGAACCGCTGAAGACACTCATGGCCTCTCAGCATAACCCCTAATATCTTGGCCATTGAATCCATAGCCGTGGACTTCAACTGAATCCCCAAATCCCCAAGAAGTTTTCAGCCATTATATCTATTTCATACTCTAATCATTTTGGCTAAGGCAACAATCAGAGATCTAGAGTAAACCTAAGTTTGCAACCTTGAAATAATAGATTAAACAAAGGAATGAATATAAATTCTCTCAAATCAACTGTAAATAAGTCAAAATATCAAAGATCCAATAGATAAATCAAAAACCCATATCAAAAGGACACCCTCAATATGGGGGCTTTAGCCACACATGCTATAAATTAAAGATTTGATACCAAATATAATAACACTAGTCATGGGTAAAAAGATTTAATAGAAACTAATTAATTATCACCACGAATCTACTGTAATTTGCTTTCCAAAAGCTTTAAAACTCTAAATTCCCTTTGCACTCTAAGAGGAAAGTTCTATGTACTACTTTCTAAAACTTAGAAGATGACTTATTCTAATATGATATGATCTGATATGTAAAATGTCCTTTCTAAAATTACTTATATACTCCATGAAAATGTGTGAAAGTTTATGCTATGAAATTCCATTTGGCGGTCAAGGCCGACCATAGTCGAGCACTCTGGCGATGTATCAAATGTGTACTTGATTGCTCCTCTAAACCTTCATAAGGATTCCTCTACTACAACACTAGGTGATGACTCTCCATCTCACCGATTCAATTTCGTGATGCGCCGAAGTATCCATAACATCATCTTCTTATCAGGTTTTTAGGGCTTTGAGTGCTAAAACTTTAAGCGATCTCCTATGCAATTTGGCGCTACGCAAATATTTTTACATCATAAAAGTTTACTAACTCTTGACTTGATCTGCAACCTTGGTTGCTGCCATAATCGGCAGTTTTTCTAAATGTTCGGCGGATCATCGAGTGTGTTGGTGATACCGCCTTTCTCTACCTTTTTTGCACTTTTCTCCCTTTCCCAGAATATACTAAGTATTGTTTATTTGTGCACTTTTAATCATATTTCTTGTCATATCACATGCATATTTGTTAGAAGTTGGAAATAATACACACTAAAGGCAATGATTTTTACAAGCTAGCCCAAAATGAGTCCGAAATATGGATTCGTCAACAGGTAGGTGGCAAGGCTGTGACACACTTGGTATTTGAATTGATCAGTTGTGCGTCTTATACACATTATAGCTATATGGTACTTATGGGTTCTTGAGGATATCTTAACTAAATATTATTGTGTATATTATATTGTGCACTAACCATTTTGAATGAAAAGATAGGGTTCTACATTATTACATGCTTGTTCCGATTTCTCATACTAAGTCGATTGAACCTACTGGGTACATTTTAGTGTACTCATCTCTACTCTATTTCATCTTTGAAGATTAAGCACAAGGACCCACATAGGGTAGCTGATTCACTCTTTCAGACTTTTCTCCATCCATCCTGATATTAGTGAGGCTTAAACTTCGAGTTGCCATGGATCCTTGGGATTTTCTCTATTTTTCTTTTTAGACTTGTATCTGAATCTACGAGACAGCCTTGTATTTCATTTGAGACATGTGTATTTACACTTATGTATTGCTTTAGATGCTCTAGTACTCATGACTCTAAATTTTAGGAGATTTATTATGTTATGATAAGATGGTTTCCGCTTTATCTAATCCTCTTTTTCGTTTTGATCCATTTTGGATCATGACAAGTTTGATATCAGAGCATTAGGTTCATTGGGCTCATGTGTGAAGAGCAACGTGTCTAAAAGACTCTCACAGATCGGTGTGTACATATCCACATCCATCTTCAAAAGGTGATAGGGCACTTGTTAGGAAAAGACTTTCACATCTTTCTTCTATTTGTCATATCTTTGTGTTACGCATTTGGAAGTATCTAATCTACATCCTTTTCACAGATGTCGACTACAAGATCTTATCATTCAGTTGGCGAGCCCAAGGAAGCTGATATGGCTCCCACTCAAAGACGAGGCAGAGTTTGGGATAAGGCCAGGGGTCAAGGCATTGCTAGAGGTGCAGCTTCGCCCAAGGGACAGTCTAGATCAGCTTCTCTAGAGCCTGCTTACGAGCTAGAGGGGCCTACAGATCTTATTTTTCCACTATCACACTTGTTTTAAGAGTTACTCTTGAGGGTATTGGCTAGATTGGAGGGAGAACCTTATGCCCAACTATTGCTGGTATATCAATTTCTATAGTATTAGTTGGTCATTCTACAGCCCTATCTAAGCCAACTAAGATTCATATTGGTCCTTCTATAATTTCGACAGATTCTCCTATGACTGCTATGGATCCGCCATCTAGACTGAGTTCGGGTTCTTAGTTTCAAAGTTTGGTTGTTGCTCCATCTATTTTACCTCCTTTGTTTATGGTTCTACCATCTTTAGCCAGCCCAACCATGTCTACAGTGGAGTAGAAGAGCTTTGAGACGTTGGCTCCCCTGCGATTTGATGGAACTCTTAGCGATAGAGCTTATGATTTTCTATCATAGTGCTAGGACCAATTGTGTAACCTGGATATTCTTGAGTTGTATGGGGTTACCTGTTCTTCATACCCGTTCACCGGACTTGCCAATGAATAGTGGGGTTCAGTTGTACCTCGTAGACCTATTGGATCCCCAGCTATGACCTAGGGGTAGTTCACTTAGATATTTTGGAGAGGTTCATGCCATATAGCCTCCGAGATAGCCATCGGGATGATTTTGATAGGCTACATCAGGTTCTCTGTTTGATTCTAACTATGAGTCTAGATTTTGTACATCGTCCAGATATGTCTTGTCTCACATTCCTACTGAGTTTAAGAGGATTCGATGGTTTTCCAAGGGATTGGTAGGATATCTTAAGGAGGCTACAGTTTCTTTTGTGGTTGTTGGAGGCATATTTTCGAGTGTTGTGGATCATGCTACTATGATGAAATGCATCAAGCATAATAAACATGGTGGCAGGAAAGGATTCTGTCAGCATGGTCAGTTTAATGCACCACCACCCCATGATAGAGGGTTTCAAAGGTAGGGCCATCAAGGCCGGGCAGTTCAGGCACCTCTTCCACGTCTAAAAATTATGATAAGTCTAGTCCTACTCATACAGACTGTTATACCTCCCTTAGTTCACCTAGACGTGGTGGTTTCTCGGCACAGTCATCTCAGGGGCGAGAACCCAAGGATTGTTATGTTTACGATAAGGTTGGGCACTTCGCCAACCATTGTCCACATCGGGTGTTTCCTTCTCAGGCTTCATGATATCACGAAATAGCCAGAGACACCTCCCAGGACATGATGGGTGGTGCTAGAGGAGGTCATGGTATAGGGAGTGGTGGAGCCCATGGAGGCTCAAAGGCTGGTAGTAGTCGTAGAGTTTGTTGTGCTGCTCCAGATAGAGCTGAGGTAGGGGGCTTTGATGCAGTCATCACACGAGCCCTTCTTATTCTTATGTGTCGACCTATTTTGCTTTTGATATTGATATTATGTGTGAGTCGCTTATCAAGCCTATATGTGTATCCACCCTAGTAGGTGAATCTTTAGTGATGAATCAGGTTTATTGGTTTGTGTTATGACTTTTATTGGGATAGATGCTGTTACTAGTTTGATATTATTGAATATAGTAGATTTTGATATGATATTGGGTATGGATTGGTTGTCACCTTACCCTGCTATTCTTAATTGTCATGCAAAGAAAGTGACTTTATCTTGCCCTGACTTGCCTTAATTGATGTGGACTAGATCACTTAGTTCCTATCCTAAGGGTGGTATATCTTATATGCATGTTTGTTGATTGATGTGGAAGGGATGTTTGGCATATTTAGCTCATGTACGGGCTGTTTCTCAAGAGTCCCCATCATTGGACACTAAAAGGGTTGCTAAAGGGTTTATGGATGTATTTTCAGCTGATTGGCCTGGTGTTCTGCCAAATCATGATATTGACATTGCAATTGATGTGGAGCCGGGCAACAAGCCTATATCTATTGCACCTTATCGGATGGCTTTGGCTGAGTTAAAGGAGTTGAAGGAATAATTGCAAGACATGGTGAAGAAATGCTTTATTCATCTGAGTGTATCTCCCTAGTGTGCTCCTGCATTATTCTTGAAGAAGAAGAATGGCACTATGCATATGTGTATTGACTATCATCAACTTAACAAAGTGACCATCAAGAATAAATATCCTTTTCCTCAAATTGATGATCTTTTTGACTAGTTGCAAGGTGCCTCGGTATCTAAAAGATTTACTTAAGGTTTGGATATCATCAGTTGAGAGTTTGGGAGTCTAACATCCCGAAGGCGGCTTTTAGTACTCATTATGGGCATTATGAGTTTGTGGTTATATCATTCAGGTTGACTAATACCCTAAGTACTTTTATGAAGTTGATGAACCGAGTGTTTAAGCCTACTTAGACATCTTCATGATTATGTTCATAGATAATATCTTGGTTTATTCCAAGAGTGATGCAGATCATGTGCAACACTTGAGGACAATGCTTTAGTGATTGAGGGAAGAGAAGTTGTATGCTAAGTTCTCAAAGTGTGAGTTTTGGCTAGAGTCTGCTATATTCCTTGGGCATGTTGTGTTAAAAAAGGGTATTATGGTCGATCTGATAAGGTAGCAACTGTTCGTAAGTGGTTTAGGCCTACTTCTATGACTAAGATTCATAGTTTCCTTAATTTAGCGGGGCATAAGATAAAATTATTGGCAAAAAAATATACAGGTCCGCATCTGGTTCGTGATGCAGACCAGTCGCGGAGGCAAAATTAATACATGTCTGCGACGATTGCGCATTGTGGCACTATCATGGATTAATTCTGGATAAGAAAAATTATGAAAAATGAAATTGCTAATCATTTACTCTTAAATGGGGTTAGATCCGTTTCCAACTCAATTTGACCCCCTGATCAAGAATACGAAGTCGGATTTTTGAAATAACACATGAATTTTGAGATATATGAAAATTAAAATTCCTGGCATTTTTGAGGCACATTTTTGGGAACTTTTTTTAGGTCGTTTCAACAAAAGGAGAAATGAAAGATAGAGTGGAACCTATATCTATCAATGCATACACATCATATTCAAAACATTTAACATAGTGGTGATGACATCAGGCATCTCATCCATCCCTTGCCTTCCTTGAAGTGCATAGAACCTATTTTACCTTGGAGCACCTCCCCTTGTTGGCCTCCTTTTGCCCTTGGACCCGTATTAGCACCTTGGCCTTGAGAACGACCATCTCTACCTTTGTTTTGAGTATGAGGACAATCAACAACCTTGTGACCCACTTCACCACAACCATAGCAAGCATTGGAGTTTCTCAAACATGGGCCACTATGGTTCCTACCACATCTTTGGCACTTAGGGTTAGACACTCCACCACCACCACCTTGGACCCTTGGATTATCATTAGAAAATCTCTTATTAGGAGCTTTGGAAGACCTTGGCCTTGGAACTTATGTCCTTGAGGAAATCGGCCAACCTTGGAACCTTGGAAACCACCTTTACATCGAGCCTCTTGGACTCACCACTTCTTCTTTTTCTATGTTTTCCTCCTCTAGTTGTTCAGCGTATGTCATGAGCTGGAAAAATCCATATCATTTACGAGTATGGCAGCATGACACTCTTCATTAACCAAGTTGGACACTTCCGACACAAATTTGTTCATTCTAGCTCTAGGGTCAGCCACCAAATATAGAGCATACTTAAAAATCTTTTGAACTTGAGGTCATACTCCCTTACACTCATGGGACCTTGCTTGAGGTTCATAAACTCCATCATCTTAGCCTCCCTTAGCTCGTTAGGAAAGAACCGGTTGAGTAATGCGGTTTTGGACTCCTCCTAAAGGAATAGCATCATTATCTCCCTCTCCAATTCCCATTGGGTGAACCAAATTAGAGCCACACCTTTGAGTTGGTAGGCCACTAACTCCGCTTTCTCATCCGAATTGACCCACATGATAGAACTTTATACACCTCATCGATGCACTCTTAGAAATCCTCTTCCAGCTTGGATCCATAGAACTTCAGTAGGTCCATTCTTGTGAAATCACTTACCTTTGAGGCCGGAATGGGAGCATGAGGGGCTTGGACCCCTTGGTTCATTTGGTTGGTCATAGCATTGGTCAACATTGTGATAGCATCCCGAAACGCTTCTCGGACTACCCCTCCATCTTGAGGAACTTGAGGAGTGGGAGGGGTCGGTTGCTCCTCGGGTGAACGGGCTCTCCTTAGTCTTCCCCTTGGAATTGGCATGATCTAGAAGAAACAAGAGCATTTGTTAGGGGAAAAGCCTTATATTTACATCTAAAGCATAATATAGACCATGAAGAAGTGAAACATTTCCTAAAACACATCATACCCTCTCATTCATAGTTGTGGCACGCTTCACAACCATGAATAAAAATTGAATCAACGCGGTATATTGGATTTCTGAGGACCATTAACAATCTAGTGCTCTGATACCAAGTTTGTCATGATCCAAGCCTAGGGTCCAGACGTGACACGGCGAATGGGGAACCCGAAGGGATCCCAAACAAGCCCCTTAGCATATTAATCATACATCCTTGATCGCGGAAGCAAAATAGACACCACAAGTTATAAAAAAGGGAAATCGGGACTAAGGGAGGTCTTGATATTCAGAAAAACAATAAAGGAGTCAAGCTCATAGCATAATATATCATAGTATCCAACAACATCTCTAAGTTGGGAAGGAGCAGGGGCCAAGACACTTCCCCGGATCACCCTTATAATAATAAGTATTCAACATAAGAAGAAGTCTCAACATAACATTAAGTAAATAAATATTGTCACCAGAATTGAGGACTCACCAAAGCTTTCTCCGAGAATTAAACTAGCCACATGGAGGAGGATGATCAAATGGAGCTCTGGTTCTTACATGGCTATATCATGTATACATAGAGTATGCGTTAGTACATCTGAATGTGCTAAGTATGCGGGATGCAATGCAACAAAGACATAAGCCAATATATTCAAAATGCATAATCATAAGCAATGGATATATAATCTCAACATGGCATACATCATCAGTGCTTATAATAAAACATGTTTGTAAAACATTCAACTTGTGCAGTACATATTACATATATAGGAAGATACCTTAATCGAATTAGACCAAGCGAGAGTCACGATCCGGGCCTAGGGCCTAGACGTGATACGGCAAATGGGGAACTCGAAGAGATCTTAAACAAGCCTCTTAGCATATTGTTACACATCCTTGGTCGCGGAAGCAATTAAACAACAACAAGTGAACATAAAATAAGGGTAAAGGGACTAAGGGTGTCTTTCATAGCTTAAAAACATTCAAGAGTCAAGAGAGTCAAGCTCAAGCATTATTACATAACTTTTCCAACAACAACTCTAATCTTAGAATTGAGTGGGTGCCAAGACAACTTTCCGGGCTCACTCTCATAGTCAAAAGCATACAATAAAAGAAAAAGAGTCTTTGCATAACATAAGATCAAAAGATATCGTCCTCAGAGTTGATGACTCACTAAACTTGCTTCAAAGATTGTACTAGCCACGTGGAGGAGGAAGATGACCAAGTGGAGCTCCGGTTCCTACATGGTAACATCATGTAAGCATAGAGTATGTGTTAGTACATTCGATTGTACTAAGTATGTAGTATGCAATACAATAAGAGATTGAAAACATAAGGAAAATGTGTACATATAGGTAATGTATAAGCATAGTAACAATATGGCATGCATGAAAGATATTTGAAGTAAAACATGCTTATATAGAACATGTTACATATATAGGAAGAGATAGTCATAATAGAGACCAAGGCCTACCATCTCCTGAGCGAGGCGATTGAGGTACAAAGACCCCAACATGGTTGCATGAGCATACTACCCCCCAGTGAGGCAATTGAGGTATAAACCTTCCAACATGGTTGTTCGAGCCTACAACCCCTCGAACAAGGTATGGTCAACTTGTAAGACTGTAGGTACTATTCATGAAATTAACACATATATACTTTTCTTTCATCATCATAAAGTTACTTAACTCATATGCCATGCATTAGACCTTCAACAACTCAAAAATCCATAACCGGATATTTTATCAAATACTTGGTGAGTGTGTAATACAAGTACAAAATCATGCAATTCAATAAAGAAATTATGTGACAAAAATCAATGTAAAATCACCCACTAACACTTTCTAGTACTCTTATGCAAGATACATCAACATCCTTCATCAAATCACATAATGGATCATGGATTCATAGCTCAAAATACGCTTAAATAGTCATATATGAAAAAATTAGCAAAAATTATTTTCTGCTAAAGGTCTTCTAAAATCTCGGTTGTACCCATTTCCCACTCAATTTTGCCCCTGATCGAGAATATGAAGTTGAATTTTTGAAATCATGTACGAATTTTGAGATATATGAAAATTACGATTATGGAGCATTCTGAAGCACATGAGGGGTTTTTTACTCAATTTCACTAAAATATATAGAGACTTGAGGGACGTATATTGGTGGAGAAGAATGAAGAAGGATATTGCAAATTTGTGGTTGAATCCCCCAATTGTCAACAAGTTAAAGTGGAACACCAAAAACTGGGTGGTTTGGCTCAAGATATTGAGATTTCTACTTGAAAGTGGGAAGCAATCAATATGAATTTTATTGTGGGGCTGCCTAAGACTAAGAGACATTGACTCCATATGGATAATAATGGAACGAATGATAAAGTTAGCTCATTTCTTTCATGTTAAGGTGCATTTTATTACCAAGGATTATGCAATATTATATGTGTTGGAATTGGTGAGGTTACATGGGATTCTATTATCCATCATTTGGATCATGATAATCAATTTACCTCTCATTTTTGGAAGTCCTTCCAAAGAGTTTTGGTAGTAAAGTGAAGTTAACCATTGCATTTAATACTCAAATTGATGTGCAAGCAGCAAGAACAATTCTAAGCTTGGAAGATATGTTGAGGGCATGTTTCTTGGAATTTTAGGGAAGTTGGAATGATCATTTACCTCTCGTCGAGTTTGCCTACAACAATACTTATCATTTAAGAACTAAGATGGCACCATTTGAGGCACTATATGGAAGAAGATGTAGGTCACTATTGGAATGGTTTGGAATGGACTTAGTCATGGACTCCATGAAGAAAGTAAGGCTTATAAGAGTATGATTAAAGACCACCCAAAGTAGAAAAAGTCCTATTCCAATGTACGAATAAGGCATCTTGAGGTTAATGTTGATGATTGGGTTTACTTGAAGGTGTTACCTATGGAGGGTGTGGTGCGATTTGACAAGAAGGGGAAGTTAAGCCCTAGGTATGTAGGAACCTATAAGATTGTGAGAAGAGTTGGTAAGGTGGCATTGGATTTTGAACTAAAACATAAACGAGACAACACTAGTTTGGAAAGAACGTTCACAGAATATTAAAGATCAATGCTCACTTAGTCACATTAAGATACTTTCAATCCATAAATGGATCATTTTAACTTAAATTAGACTAGTTGGTAATCAAGTCAAAGATATTGAAAATCAATATTTGGATTAAGTCAAGGGTTACGAATGTGTTTACCTCTTTTGGAAATACTTGGCTTTTCATATATGCTATGGTGTGATTTGCAAATTTGGTATTCAAACATAAGAAGAACATAAAGCACATTAAACATCATCACATGCAAGTAATAACAAATACTAACTATTACAAGGCAAAAAAGTATTTACAAACTAAACAAGTCACCCATTGTTCAAAATATACATTACCATTAACCACCCACACAAAAAACAACTAAGACCCTAGTGTACTATAATCAACCACACCCCTCAAAAAATGTATAGTCCTTAATAAAATCAAAAAGCAGAAAGAGAACAAAGGAAAAAGAGTGTAAAAAATACTCCTGGCTTAAGTAGATGATAGTGGTGGAGTTTGATGTCGCTCAACCTGGCCACTCAAATGAAGTAGGGGCAGTCTTCATCAACATAATAACCCAAATTTAGAGGTCGAGACCAATTACACAAGGAATAATGTGTCGACGATTGAGTTGAGCAAGGACCTATAGCTACTAGATTTTTACTCGAAAAGAGGATAACAAGCAATAATTCTAACAAATGGGGGGAAAGTTGTTACTCCCTAGTGCACGAAGTGTACATGGTCTAACAAGCAATATAGTGGCCCTAATTAAGGGGCCGGGATATCAAACCCAAGGGACTTAATTGAAATTGGCAAATTATCCAAGGTATAATGTTTGAAGTGTTTTTATTAAATTATTGAAGAGTTTTGTGGAAAGAAATTAAATAACTAAATAACTTCTACTCTAAACTGGTTTTTCGTTGTTAATCTATTAATTGAAGAGAAATTCAAGGATTGTAACCTTAACGATGTTGTTTGGTCTCAAAGTTTACACCTATCTCTGGGTTCCTGACTATTGATTCACCAGGTTAAAATTACCTAAACAGGATTGCACACCTCTGCCGTCCTAACATAGTCAACCACATAGTTGATCAGGGATAGACAGACCAATAAAAGTGTTTTGACGTCATCTTCCCATATTATGAACCAAGTAAGGTGTAAGGGTAGTTGTCATGCATCTCCCTTACACAAATCAACCTAGTTTCCTAGTCGAACAAGCTCCCTATATTACTGCACTCTATTCACTCCAACATCTCTCGAATCCAGAATGAACAACTAATTTACCCCCGAGTTGGGCAGACTATGAAGTATAGATAAAAGTAATATAGGAGTAGTCAAAAGAAACCTATTCATAAATATCAGAATTTAAGAACTAAACATTGTCTGTGGCTACAACCCCAGAATATGGAGACTTAGACACTCATAGTAACAACGTACATCATGAATGAACTAGAAAGCACAAACAACCAAGAAATAATGATGAAACTAGCAATATTAACCTTAGAAAAAGGTTTACAGTCATCTTTCTTAGTTTTTGCATAAAAACTAACATACGAAAAACCTAAAGTTTTTGACAAAACATAACTTAGAATCTTGTAACTTAATTTTTCCCTTCGCAATCCTCAAGTCTGTGATGCGGATTGACTATCTTAGGCTGGGGTTTTGCTTATTTTGCTGAATGGACCACTTTGCTCAACCTTTGCACAAGTCTATGACGTGAACTGTGCCTTTTTCCTGTTTCACGCCTTTTTTCCTTCCTTTTCAGGTTGCACAGCTTTATCCTAGGTCTACGACACACACTTGAGTATTTTTATTGATTCAACTGACTTTTATCCTTTAAATTCCGGGCTATAGTCTTCCTTCAACTTCGGGTGTGACTCTGGACTAGCATAATCCAATTAAAAACTGCAAAAACACAACCAAACGATGCACTTGGCCCTAGATTAGCAAAATAAGAGAAATCAAACTAAAACCGCCTAAACTATATGAATTTACCCTCTAGCTAGGCTCTATTTATGGGGATTTTTGGCTAACTCAGCATATAAATACACCAAAGATCATGTCACAACCAAAGCCTAGGGCCTAGACGTGATCGGCGAATGGAGAACCCGAAGGAGCCCCAAACAATCCTCATAGCATATCATTACACATCCTTAGTCGAGGAAGCAACAAGAATGGCAATAAGATATAAGCATACTCAAGGGGAATAAGGACTAAGGGTACACTTCCATATCATAAACATCAAGAAACAAGAGAGCCAAGCCTTATAGCATAGATGCATAACTTGTCCAACAACACCTCTACTAAATAGTAAGAGCGAGGGGCCACGACAAGCAATCGGGTTCACCCGCATAGTCAACACATAACATAAAAGAAAGATAGTCTTAATACATAGCAAGAGATCATAAGCAACGTCCCTGGATGGAGGACTCACCAACAAGCTTGAGTGAAACCGTACTAGCCACGTGGGTGGATATGCTCAACCAGGGCTTCGATTCCTATATGGTGATATCATGTAGCCATTGAGTATACATTAGTATGTTTGAATGTACTAAGTATGTAGGATGCAATGCAACAAGAGATAGGCAACATAGTCAAAATGCATAAGCACAAACAATGAATAACACAGTAACAATATGATATATATGAGTGATGCTTAAAGTAAAACATGCTTACAATCCAAATCAACTTATATAGTTCATAATACGTAAGTGTGGGAAAGAACCACAACCGACATAGATATAAGACCAAGCGAGCTTCAACTTGAAATTCTGATGATTACCCCTCAAAGGTAAGAAGCATACTAATTGTCAAGGTAAACCATACTTCACCTTATGGGAGCCCGTCCCATTTTGGAGAAGTAACCTTCCTTATGGGAGCCTGTCCCTTTTCGGAGAGGATCTATGAGTAACTTCACCTTACGGGAGCCCATCTCTTTATGGATCAAGTGGCCTTCCTTACAGGAGCTCGTCCCTTTTCGGATTAAGTGGCCTTCCTTATGGGAGCCCATCCCATTTTGGAGAGGATTTTATGAGTAATTACACCTTACGGGAGCCCGGTCCCCTTTTAAACTGAGTGGCCTTCCTTACGAGAGCCCGTCCTATTTTGGAGAGGATTTTATGAGTAATCTCACCTTACGGGAGCCCGTCCCCTTTTGGATTGAGTGGCCTCCCTTACGGGAGGCAGTCCCATTTTGGAGAGGTATTTCATAGAAGAGCATACTAAATGAATCCACTAGTATAGAAAAGGTATCACATAGTCCTATAGTGGCACATAGTTCAAAGAAAGAGAGCAAACCCTTCATCCATCGGTGCTAAGTCTAATCCTATGGAATATATATAAGGTAATCATACTTTATTAACTTGTAATAAACATAGATACATGGCACGAGTAGCTCTTAATATCATTGACCTCAAGAGGTGAGCCTAACTTCAAACATAAGAATGGATCATCATCAAACATTATCCTTGCTTCAACATTAAGGGGCTCACAAGAGGTGAAATCTTTAAGAAAGGACTTAAACGTAGCCTTACAACATCATCAACATTTCCATGATTTAAACATATCTTTAGAAATCTCATAATCATCATAGAGTCACTTGAATCATAACCTAACCAATAGATCATCAAAACTTAAAGAATCCTTAAAAAGGAATTTTATCAAACACTCGGCTGATGTGTAATGCTAGTGTAAAACCATGCAATTCAAGATTGAAATCATACAAGTAAATCCAATGTAAAATCATCAATCAATACTTAGTAACACCTTCAAGTAATATACATCAAAATCCTTCATCAAATTTCACAATAGACCTTAGATTCAAAGCTCAAAACATGCTAAAACAACCATACTTTCCCAACACAATATTCAATGATTTACTTAACAAATAAGACACATGAGTAAATCAACTTTAAATTATGTAATTTTAGATAAAAGGGAGCTTGGGCATTATGGTTGAAAGGAACTCATGAAAGAAACCCACATACCTTAGCTTTGGAGATGAAATTGGTGAAGATTGGAGATAAAGACTTGAAGCTTGAGTGATCCAGAGAGGGTTTTGAGACTTGAATTTAGGAGGTGAAATATTTGGCTAAGTGTTTGAATGAGTATTGGGGAATGTTTAGAATGATATGAGGGTGAAAAATGGCTAAATATAGGTATATTCACGTTTGAGGACACTTAGGTCCAAGACTTAAACGCCTTAGACCGCAAGAAAATTAACTGGGCAGAATTTACACAGGTCCACATCGAGGAAGTATGGCAGAGACCAAGTTCACACATGTCCGCGGCATCTGCGCGTCCCGGCTCTATCGCGGACCAATTTTGTAATTGAAATTTTGAAAATTTGAAATTGTTATTTGATAGATCTAAAATCAGGGTTGGACCTATTCCCCACTCAAAATTACCCTCTGATCAACAATATGAAGTTGGATTTTCGAAATAACATATGAATCTTGAGATATACGGAAATTATGATTCTGAGCACTTTCGAAGCACATTTTCGGGTCCTTTTTTGGGGTCGTTACAGATCACTACCCCACACTTAGAGCTTTGTCGATCCTTGGACAAATTAAGACACATGTATGAGACTCCCTAGGGTATTATGTACAACAAACATCATATGACCAAAATATTTGAACCATAGCAAACTCTTCTCCAGACCCTTAGCAACATCAACTCACACATATCACTCATGTATAAATGTTTACTCATGCAGAATATTTAATAGCTCATCTAGTTGCCAACATTTGATGATTATGTGCCCTCACGAAAAGAATTACCTATGCACACCACTAATAACCTAGATAAAAGATTAAAAATGGGTACACAATCAACTCTTTCGCTCCCAAAAGATGTCTTATGTTACTTCTAGTTCCCATAGTCTTGCCCTTAATGTATGACTTCAACCTAGTTCAAATTTTCCTTAAAGATCACATAGGTCTTTTATTTGGTTGTAATGTAGGCTATAGGTCGGTGGGATACTTTTATGGATATAGCTAACAGAGCTTAGTTCCCAAGAGATCATAGCTTACACTAATTCAACACCCCTTTATTTTATCTATACTATATAAAAACTTCAAACACTCTATCATATTTGCAATAAAACATTTTTTTTAAAGCAGTACCCCAATGCGATGGATCCGCGATGCACACTGGTCGCGGATCAACACCGATTTGGGCTAAAACATAATTTTTTTCTCTTTTTTGTTTTTCTTCGACACTGCTACTTATCCTTTATATGTCCATTCAGGTTCCATCTCTTCCTACATATCGTGCTAAAGTGCTTAGAATTAGGATCAAACACGGTTAATCAACCAAAAAAAGGATCGGCTTAAAATATGGCTAACCAAAGAAAAAGGCTAAAGCTCAAAGGGCTAACTAAGGATGATTTCCTTGGGTGGATACAAAGATTAACAATATTGGGCTACCAAAGAATTTTCTAGATCCTTTCCTCTAAGTCCAATTCCTACCAAGTCTACTCCACATACCGAGCCAGTTCTAGTAACTATTGCGACATAGACCCACAGATATACTCACTCACTTTTGGCACACTCTCATCATAAGGCGAACACTAGAATTACTATCACATTATTCACATGAATTCAAAATTAAGCATATACACATTTGTGACTTACAAGATTCAAGCATTAGATCACTATGAGTTAAAGTGAGTTATCTAGGTTCGCTTGCTCGACATACAATGCTTAGTTGTACAACTACTAGCACTTTAAATGAGACTTAATTTGACAAATACCCTTAGGACGGTCGTCATCCATCCATCATAGGGCCCCATCACTGAACTTTGACTACTACTACTATTCACAAGCATAACCACAAGACTTGTGATAAAAGTAATTACCAATATAAGAATGCATAATTAACCATTCACATATCATCCAAGCATTAGCATCTCATAGTTAATAATTACATACCCAATAAAATAAAAATGATGTCCAATAGAAATAAAAACGACATAGCTAAGACATAAAGAAGTATTAATATATGCCAAATTAATAGAAATAAAGCGTATTCAACAGAATAATCCCTACCTCACACTTAGACTTAGCACTGCCCTCAGTGCTAACCATACAAAACATATGAAGTGCGAATCAAGGTGCTCCATCTTTGGGGTTGAACAGAATGGGCTCAACCCCAACAATGACAGATGGTTCATTCTCTATTTCATCCTCCTTTATGCCAGAGCCGGTATAAGCCTCATCGGGGTTTATAGGAATGTCATCCTCCATGGGCTCGATTAATTGAGGCTCGATGACCAATACTGCATTGGCATGGACATTAAGAGGATAATGGCCCTCGACCTCTTAGAGCTCCGCTGGTATAGACTAGCGTTCGCCGGTCCCATGGCACAGCATCTCGAGCGTGTATATTAACTCATCTCTGTGGCACCTCCAGTCAATGTGAGCACTAACCCTGTGGACATCTCGAGCCCCTTAATCTTGGTGACAAATGGGGGGGCTCTATGTGCAGACAATAGTCTGCCTCCTCTGTGGATACACCTGTAAGTTGATAAAGCTAAGTAATAAGGCTGCCAAAAGTGTACCTGCATCCTTTGTGTACCTTCGCATTGCGCATAGCAGATCTAAAGATGGCATCGAAGTTAATCTCCATCCCTGTCATTAGCACATAAGCTAGACACACCCTATCTCTCGTGATAGCGATGAAGTGCTATCCCCGAAAGAAAGAGTGGGTCACAATTTTATCCTAGACCCGCGCTTTCCTGTTAATGTGGGCAAACAAAAATGCCAGATAGTAGCCTTTATTAGCATGGAGAATCCACTTAGCAGTGGAATTCACCTCAGCGAATGTGTGGCGGATGACCCTGTACGGTGGGTGAAGCTGGAGCCCCTGGAAAGTGCCCGCAAGATCCCATCTAAGGTGCCAAAGACCCTATTAATAGCAAGTGGAGTAATGTTGACCTCCATCACTTGAACGATCACCACTTGAGTCCATGGATCCTTACTCATGTTTGCATATAATTCCCAAAATTGAGACTCACATTGCAATGCATCGGCTCCTCAAACAAAAAGTTTAGCTGGTACTCCAAGCAGCATTGTAAGATGTGGGGGTAATCCTGGGCTAAAGAGTCAGCATCCAAAGGGACATCCAGGTAGTACTTGGATTCATGGCGAGATTTATACCACGCGTACCCTCTAAATTAATAGCCTTAACCCCAAAAAGGATCTGTTGGCCATCCTCTACGGGGCTGTGTGCATTTCAGGGATGTCCATGGACATTTTTTGGGTGTTAGAGGCCCCTGCCCTACTAGTTTGGCCCGTTCTATGTGCGCGGCTGTCATGACCCAGACTTAAGGCCTATACATGACACGACGAATGGGGAATCCAAAGGGACCCGAAACAAGCCTCTTAACATATTATTATACATCCTTGGTCGGGGAAGCAATGAAACAATGATAAGAGATAATAAGTAGGGATAAATGGGGCTAAGGGATAAAGTTGATACCATAGATAGTAGAAAGTCAAAGAATTGCACTAATACGTCATAATATTTCAATAACACCTCTAATACGTAGATAAGAGCAGGGGCCTAGACAATTTCCAAGCTCACCCTCATAGTCATAAGGTTCCAACATAATAAGAGTCAATACAAAGCATAAATGTCAAAGAAGCATGTTCTCGGAGTTCAAGGTACAAATTCCTTTGTTGGTTGATGATGGTTTCACCCCATCATCCCGATGGTTTGGTACAAATCCCTCACATGTTTGATGATAATCACACATTATCACCACGATGGCGAAGTACAAACCTCTCACATGGTTGATGAGAACAAACCCCCGCCTCGGTTGATGAGTACAAACCCCCACCTCGCTTACCCGGGCTATTGTCCCCCCAGATCAGGCATGGTCTAATACAACACTTTATACAGAGTATATCATATACATATATACACACATACACACATATATATATATATATATATAACATCGTATAGTCAATCATATCATATCTCATACTTTGGACCTTCAACTCCTCAAGAAACCACATCCGAACATTTTATCAAACACTTAGAGAGTGTGTAATGCTAGAATAAAATCGTGAAAAATAGAGATGAAATCATGCAAGAAAATCCATTGTAAAATCATTCATCAACACCCTTAAGCAATATACATGAAAACCCCTCCTCAAATCTTACAATCGATCAAAGATTTATAGCTCAAAATATAGCAAAACAATCACAATTTCATATAGCTTTAACATAGTGTGTAGTGAATTTCATAATAAGCAAGACCCATTTGTATATGAACCTTAAATCATGCATTTTGGGTTAAAGGAGGCTTGGGTATCATGAGTGAAAGGAAACCATGAAAGAAACCCACATACCTTAGCTTGGAGATGAGGTTGGTGAAGATTGGAGATGGAGACTTGAATCTTGAAGAAGAACCTTGAAGGAAATCCTTAGTTCCGGATGAGGATTTGAGACTTAAATTTTGGAGTGAAAATATAGCTAAACGTTTAAGTGAGTATTGGGGAGTATTTAGGAGGATGATATGAAGGTGAAATAAGGCTAAATATAGGTAAAAACACGTTTCGAAACACTTAGGCCCAAGACTTAGAAGCCTTTGATCAAACTAAAAAAAAAATAGGCACCGTTTTACATTGGTGCAGGTCGTTTGGGGTCGCGGACTCCTCTCTGCAATTCGCACCTTAAAAAATTATAATTGCTAATCTTTCACTCTTAAATCTGGGTTAGACCCTTTTCCCTCTAATTTTGATCTCCTGAACAAGAATATGAAATTAGACTTTTGATATCGCTCACGGATTTTGAGATATATGGAATTTAAATTTTCGGGCAATCTAAGACACATTTTTGGGTACTTTTTGTGATCTTTTCAATATCTCCCCCTTAGGAACATTCATCCCCGAATGTAAAAGAGACATACAAGATAAGAGTGATCATAAACAAATCATCCCCAACAAGAATGTAACATTACATTTAAAATACCATTTTCAAAATCTCAACATAAGTGTAAAATCATCATAAGTTTGCCAACTTAAACATGAATGCATATGAATGACATAGGGGCTAAAATATAAGACTTAAAATCACATAGGGGACTTAGGATTAGTACTTTAGGCTTGAGTGGAGTGGAAAAGGTAAGGATACCACTTTTGTATGTCCGCTTTGGCCACCCAAGTAGCACTTTCAATTTGTTGGTTCCTCCAAAGGACCTTGACGAGTGCCACCTCCTTGTTCCTCAATCTCTTCAGTTGCCTATCAAAAATTTGAACCGGAGTCTCCTCATAAGTCACTTTATCCTCAACAATACCTACAATATCAAGAGGCACAATAGCATTAGGATCACCAACACATTTTCTCAACATAGAGACATGGAACACTAGATGAACCAAATTCATTTCACTAGGCAACTTCAATTCATAAGCTACCTTGCCAACCCTCTTCAAGACCTCATAAGTACCAATATATCTTGGACTCAACTTCCCCTTTTTACAAAAATGGACCACACATTTCATTGGAGAAACTTTCAAATAAACCCAATCGCTTTCTTTGAATTCAAGGTCTCTTCTTCTCACATCGACATAGGATTTTTTATGACTTTGGGTTGTCTCCGATCTCTACCTAATCATCCAAACCGTTTCAAGATCCTCCATAACCATATTTGATCCCAACAAAGATTAAACACCCCATACTTGCCTAGGAATATCCTCATAATCGTAATTCTCTTATGTCAACAAATAAGGGATATTTAAACACCCCTCCACATAGCTCGGAAAGACCCTATGATGCATTTTATTTTAATATATCACAATTCATGCAGAATTTCGCAAATTCAAAATCATACTCTTGTTAAGAGGGAAATATTATGTGGGAAAATGAGTACCTACAAGGTATACTTTATCTGTTCCAATAATCGGGAAAGATTAAACCTAAGTAAAATCTGCAGTAACATCTCAAGGAAATGTTACTAATGCAACATATAGGTATAATAGGTCCTATTCTTTTTTTGTTGACCCTCATTTCAATTCATTGGATGCTTGACTGAGATATTCTCGTGAGTTCCTTGGTGAAATTTCATAAAAATAGTAGTTGTCCGCGACGAGTCCGCGATACCAAACTGACGTGGACTAGTTCAAAAATTTCTGAAAATTGTTCTTTTTACTCCAGGGCAATTGGGTAAAATCCTATACCTATATAAACGAAAATTTCTCATTCTTTAGCCGTTTTTAGCCCTGAAAGCTCACCAAAAACCTCTCAAAATCTTCTCTAATCTTCATCAAATTCTCCATTCATTCTCAAGGTTTCCAAGAAGTCTTGTGGGAATCAAGGAAACTAAGTCAAGCCCCAAGTCCTTCTCAAGATTCAAGAGTCCCCAAAACTCATTTAGATCTAAGGATTTCATTCAAGCTTCAATCCTCCATTTCAAATCTTCTTGAAGAAACTCTCCAAAGTCAAGGTATGTGGGTTTTAGCTATTAGGTTCTTCCACCCATGGTGCCTGTATCTCCTTTTTACTCAATTTTCCTAATTTAAAGTTGATTTTACAAATGGGTTTTACTGTTATGAACATGCCTATGAACTATGTTAAAGTTATGTATAGTTGTGATTGTTTTGCTATGTTTTGAGATATAAATCTTTAGTCTATTGTAAGATTTGATGAGGGATTTTGGTGTATATTACTTTAGGATGTTGCAAGGTGTTGATTGATGATCTTACAATGGATTTTATCATGTGATTTTATCTCTAAATTGCATGGTCTTATACCCCATTACACATTCGCCAAGTGTTTGATAAAATGTTCGGTTATGAGTTCTTGAGGAGTTGAAGGTCTAAAGCATGAGATATGATATTATTGATGTTATGATGATGAAATGAGCTTATGTACATAATAAACTCTATATAAGGTGTTGCGTTAGACCATACCCACATCGGGGGAACTAAGAACCCAGATAACCTAGATGGGGGTTTGTACTCATCAACCTAGGGAAAGGTTTGTACTTCTCCACTAGATGGGGCGGCATCATCACTAACCTAGATGGGGGTTTGTACTCATCAACCTAGATGAGGGTTAGTACTCATCCACCTAGGTGATGGAATAGCATTATCACCAACCTAGATGAGGGTTAGTACTCATACACCTAAGTGTTGGGGCGGCATTGTCACTACCCTACCAAAGGGTTGTAAATTTGGAAATCTAGCTTTGTCTCTTCTACGCATATGATATCCTATATAAGCATGAGTTACTTAAGCATATTTTACTTATGCATTGATCATACATGTCATATTGCTATAGTATATTTATTACCTATTATTATGCATTTCAATTATGATCTTAATTCTTGTTTGCATTGCATCCTACATACTTAATATATTCAAACATACTAATGCATACCCTATGCCTACATGATATCACCATGTAAGAACCGGTACCTAAGTTCATCATCATCATCCTCCATATGGCTAGTTCGGTGCTATTCGAGCTAGTTGGTAATTCCTCCACTTTGGGGACCTTAGTATATGTTTCTCTTATTATGTAATAAGACATTCTTCTTTATTTTTTTATCTTGACTATGAGGGTGAGCACGGTTTCTTTGTCTTGGGCCCCACTCTTATCTATGTAATAGAGGTATTGTTGGACATCTATATATCTATGATACGAATCTTGACTCTTTTGTCTCTTGATATTGTTGTTATGCAAGCTTTCCTTAGTCCCTTGCCCTTGTTCCTAAGCTTTTACTTGTTACATAAGTATAAATTTCTCTTTCTTAGCCCTGATTCCCCTTGTTCATATTTCTTATGATGTTTTACATTGCTTTCACGACCAAGGATGTGTAATGATATATTATGAGGCTTGATTGGGGCTCCTTCAGGTTCCCCATTCACCGATCACGTCTAGGCATAGGCTTGGGTCGTGACAAACTTGGTATCAGAGCACTAGATTGATAGATCCTCGGAGTCCAACACACCACATCGATTAGAATCTTATTCATCATTGTATTGTGCACCATAACTATGAGACGGAGGCTATGAGATGTTTTAGGAAATGTTTCACTTCTTCATGATCCATGTCGTGCGATAGAGTTAGGTCCCCTAGGGCTTATTGCTAACCTCTGACCATTACACTAGAGGATATTTCTCAAGCTACTCAGGACGATGCTATGACAGCGATGCTCTATGGGAGGTGGCCAAAGCGGCGGCAAAATTGGCAACTCACCTAGGTCATCAAGTGGGTGCTCCCGAGACTTCTAGTGGTGAGAGGGGAGGTAGTAAGGCCAAGAGGGCACTTAATGTGGGTAAGTTCCACAGCTCCAAGGGGAGAGATTGAGGTGGTATGGTGCCTTATGCTAGGTGTCCAAAATGTGATAGAGGCCATGATGGCCCATTCTTGAGAGATACCAATGCTTTTTATGGGTGTAGTAAAGTGGGTGACAAGTTAAAAGATTGTCCGTATGTTCGAAGGAAGCATAAGGGTGGCCGACCTTTAGATTAAGATAGTCGTGTTGATCAAGTGGCTCATGGAGGGGATGAGATGCCCGATGCTATTATCTGTAAGTTGAAGTTTTCTTTGCTTTGTTGTGCATCTATTTTTAGGCCCGGCGTGCCACTATTTCTTCTCTACTCTTTTGGTTGTTAGTTGGGCTTCTTATGTGCCCAAGATGTTGTGTGGATCTTTGGTATCTGTTCGTTTGTTGGGTGTATTATTGCTAGAAGGTTTATAGGTGTTAATCTGGGTTTGTATTGCATTAGATCTTGCTTTGTGGTTTGTTGGAGTTGGCATGGTGGATTTGGATTTCATTATAAGAATGGAATGGTTGCATGCATGTTGTGTTTTCATGGATGGTAGGACCCATAGAGATAGCTCCTGATTCCCTGATGAACCTGTCTTTCAATGGAAGGTTGTCAAATGGCAGCTAGGGAGGGAGGTCCATTTCATGTTATAAGGAATAATTGGTCTCTAAGGGGTTGCGTTTATCATCTTGTGAGAATTGGAGGTGTTGAACCTAAGTTGTTTTTTCTATAGAATTATTATTGGTGGTAGATGAGGCTTTGAATGTCCTTTTCGATATTTTGAATTTGGTGTAGCGTCTTTTGGTTTGACTAGTGCACTGGTTATGCCTATAAGTCTCATGGGTAAGATCTTTACTCCTTGCTCTAATAGGTTTATGATGGTTTTGGTGATGATAATGTGGTTCGTTCCCTAATGAGATAGTGCATGCGAGTCATTTGAGCATAGTTCTACAAGTTTAAGGAAGAAGGTTGGGTGCTAGTAGGAGAGATAGGAATTGTGGTGGTAAGAGGTTGCCTTCCTAGCTTGTCTAGTGCCGAGTGATGGTATTAAGGTGGACCTTAGTAAGATGAAGGTGATTAGAGATTAGCCTAGACCTTTGACTTCATCGAATATTAGGAGCCGCTTGGGTTTAGTGGGCTATTATCAGAGATTGTGAGTAGGTTCTCTTCCATTATTGCTCCTATGACTTAGTTGACCCTAAGTAAGGCCATGTGTGACCATCGTTTTGAGTAGGGTGATTTGACAGGTCTAAGAGTTGCTATTTCTTATGTTATTCCTTACTACTAGTAGGATTCATGGGTATCAGGGTTGATCCTTGATTCCTTCCAATCAAGGAGACCCAAAACTATTTTCAAGAAAACCTATATAGATTTTCTTTACTTTAATTCGGGGTTTTGAATATTAAGATTTCTAAAATTCTATTTATGCATGGGTAGTATTTATTTGATGATTTTAATATGATTTAAACCATTATATGAGGATTTAATTTGGATTTATGAAATTATAAGTATGCATATCCCCTTTTTGAATTATTGTGCATGAGAGATTACACTATAGATTTAAATATGGAATTAATTATGTTTTCGCTTCAATTTCATGTTATAAATATTGATTTTAGATTGAGTCTTAATTACCCATGGTATTCTCTCATTGATCATAGCATATGCATTCATGTACATGAATTGTTTTGAGAAATTATGTTATGGGTTAAGTCCAATTTTGCTTTATGGTATGATTTTGACAAAATGTGATTATGACAATATTATAATCACACATCTATTTTGGGTTTTTGGCTCAGTGAGCATTTAGGGTGCTTGCACCATTTTGTGTATGAATGGGTTATTCCTATACATAAATATTATGACTATGAAATTACAATTTTGGCATTTGAGCCTAAGTACAAATTATTATGAATGGTATTTGGCTTTTAAGCCCAATTGCGCATTGAAATGAATTGGAAAATGACTATTGCCTCTTTGAATATATGTACATGCATATTATAAGTATTTTTATGGGATGATGGCTTAGCTTGATGGGTTGGAGGTCTTGGGGTAGTTTGGCTATTTGATAGCATGTTTTCGATGAGTGTAGGACCCGTAGGGTTTTAATATGATGGTTAAGGATGGTCGATCTATTTGGTCAACTACAATGGGTTACTCACTTCCCTAAGATTGATTTGAGGTTTGTGTTTTGTTCTAAAGTGTGGAAAGGGGTAGGTGATATCCCTAAGTGTCCTTTTGAACTAGGAATGATCATTTTGAATATTGGTGGAGTCGTTTGGTTGGCTTATGCACCAGTGGTGTTTGTCGGTTTCTTGAATAGGGCCTTAAAACCCTACCTTGATATGTTTGTGGTGGTCTCTAGTGATGAGGCATTGATTTATTTAGAGCTTGTGAATCATTTGGGGGTAGTGTTGCAAGTGTTGGAGGATGAGAGGTTGTTTGCTAAATATGATAGGTGTGTATTGTCGATAGTGAGAAGGTGGTTAGAATTCTTTAAGGATTATGAATGAGTGTGCATTATTTTTCCTCGGTAAGGCTAGTATTGTGGTCGGTGCTCTAGGTATCCTAACATGTTTGTTGATAGTGGCAAAGAGGAGACTAGTAGGGTCCATGGGTTGGTTAGATTGGAAGTTAAGCTAAGGGAAGTTGAGCATGGTAGTGTAGCATTCTTAATGGTTCTAAATCTTCTTAGGTTAAGAGGTCTAGATTAGGCAAGGCCTTGATTCTGCCTCATTTGAATTGGAAGATTTTGGTGAGAAGATGATAGAGTAGAGGTTGTCTCCTAAGGGGGAGATGGTGGTTATGGTACCAAGTGGGTTAGGTGTATTTAAGGTTGACAAGTGATTTAAGGATTGTGAGTCCTTATAGGGTGTAAAGAGAGGTTGGTTAGGTTGCATAAGTTTGGGAATTTCCTGTGGTATTGTTATGGTTTGTCTGATTTTTCATGCTTTTAGATTGAAGGGACGTGGTGGTAACTCTAGTGTTATAGAACTTATAATATTGTGGGTTTGTGGGTGTTGTAGAGGATAAATTGCCTTAGGAAGAGGTCCTGGTGGAGGTATTGGATGGACGGGTTGAAGAAGTCGATTGGTAAGGGGGTTGTGTTCGTCAAGGCCCTTTAGAAGAATCGCCTAGTCAAAAGTATCTCTCTGGGAGTTGGAGCGGGCATGGAAAAGTGATATCTGTACCTCTTTCATTCTATTCAAGCTTATGATAGCATGTTGAACCCCTTCACGTGATTTCAAGTCCTATGCTTCAGCCCCTATGTCATTTGTATGCATCCATATTCATGTTGACAAGTTCATGATGATTTTTAACACTTACATTGAGATTTTGAAAATGGTGTTTTAAATGTGTTGTTGCATTCTTCTTGGGGCTAATTTATACATGATTACTCTTCTTATGTAAATTTCTTCAACATTCGTGGATGAAAGTTCCCAAGGGCAAGATATTGAAACACACTATACTTGCCTAGGAATACCCCCATATTCGTAATTCCCTTATATCTCAACTCGGGAATATTTAAACACCCCTCCACGTAGCTCGAAAAGACCATATGATGCATTTTTTTCAATATCTCACAATCCGTGTAGAATTTCACAAATTCAGCCTCATATTCTTGTTCAGAGGGCAAAATTGGATGGGGAAACGAGTATCTACAAGGTATACTTTATTTGTGCCAAGAAAAATGATTTTTAATGAAATTTTTTCACAAAAACACTAGTTGTCTGTGACGCGAACCTGACGCGGACTAGTTCAAAAATTTCCAAAAATTATTCTTTTTACTCCAGGACAATTGGGTAATCACCGTATAACTATATAAACGAAATTCTCTCATTCTTTAGCCGATTTTAGATCCTAAAAAATCATCAAAAACCTCTCAAAATCCACTCTGATCTTCATTATATGTTCCATTCATTCTTAAGGTTTTCAAGAAGTCCTGTGGGAATTCAAGGAAACCAAGTCAAGCCCCAAGTCCTTCTCAAGATTCAAGAGTCCCCAAAACTCATTCAGATCTAAGGATTTCATTCAAGCTTCGATCCTCTATTTCAAATCTTCTTCAAGAAACTCTCTGAAGTCAAGGTATATAGGTTTTAGCCATTTTCTTCTACCCATGGTGCCCTAATCTTCTTTTTACTCAATTTGCATGATTTAAAGTTGATTTTACAAATGGGTTTACTATTATGAACATGCCTATGAACTATGTTAAAGCTATATAAAGTTGTGATTGTTTTGCTACGTTTTGAGTTATAAATCTTGGGTCTATTGTAAGATTTGACGAGAGCTTTTGGTGTATATTATTTGAGGGTGTTGTAAAGTGTTGATTGATGGTTTACAATGGATTTTCTTGCATGATTTCATATCTAAATTGCATGGTCTTATACCCATATTACACACCTGCCAAGTGTTTGATAAAATATTCGGTTATGGGTTCTTGAGGAGTTGAAGGTTCAAAGCATGAGATATGATATGATTGATGTTATAGTGATGAAATGAACTTATGTAAATGATAAATTATATATAAAGTATTGCATTATACCATGACCAATTCAGGGGAACTAAGAACCCGGATAACCTCGATGGAGGTTTGTACTCATCAACCTAGAAAAGGATTTGTACTTTTTCACCTGGTGATGGGGTGGCATCATCACTAACCTAATGGGGGTTTGTACTCATCAACCTGGATGAGGGTTAGTATTCATCCAGCTAGGTGATGAGGCGACATTATCACCAACCTAGATGAGGGTTAGTACTCATCTACCTAGGTGATGAGGCAGCATTATCACCAACCTAGATGAGGGTTAGTACTTATCCACCTAAGTGATGGGGTAGTATCATCACTAACCTTCCAAAGGGTTGTAATTTGGAAACATAGTTTATTCTCTTCTACACATATGATATCCTATATGAGCATGAGTTACTTAAGCATGTTTTACTTATGCATTGATCATACATGTCATATTGTTATAGTATGTCTATTGCCTATTATTATACACTTCTATTATGATGCTTAATTCTTGTTTGCATTGCATCCTACATACTTAGTACATTTAGACATAGTAACACATACTCAATGGCTACATGATATCACCATGTAGGAACCGGTACCCAAATTGATAATCCTCCTCCTCCACCTGGAAAGTTCAGTGCTATTCAGGCTAGTTGGTAAGTCCTCCACTTCGAGGACCTTAGTATATGTTTCTCTTATTATGTAATGAGACATTCTTCTTTATTTTCTATATTGACTATGAGGGTGAGCCCGGTTTCTTTGTCTTGGGCCCCACTCTTATCTATGTTGTAGTGGTGTTTTTGGACATACTATGTATCTGTGGTATGAATCTTGACTCTTTGTCTCTTAATGTTGTTGTTATGCAAGCTTTCCCTTAGTCCCTTGCCCTTATTCCTAAACTTTTATATGTTACATAAGTATAAATCTCTCTCCCTTAGCCCCAATTCCCCTTGTTCATGTTTCTTATGATGTTTTACATTGCTTCTGCGACCAAAGATGTGTAATGATATATCATCACTCTTTCTTAGGGATCCGAAATCCTTCAGGTTCCCCATTTGCCGGTCATGACAAAAGCCACCTCTCCTAGGCTTGGGTCGTGACAAAAGCCACCTCTCCAACCTCAAACCAGCCAACCGGTGATCTATAATTTCTCCCATAAAGAGCCTCAAAAGGATCCATACCGATGGTAGAGTGATAGCTACTATTGTAGGAAAATTAAATCAAAAGAAGGTAGTCATTCCAACTACTTCTCAACTCCAATACACATTCCCTAAGCATATCTTCAAGGGTTTGAGTGGTTTTTTCGGCTTGTCCATCCGTTTGGGAGTGAAAGGTCGTACTAAGGTGAACTTTCATGCCAAGACCCCTTTGAAAAGACCTCCAAAAGTGTGAGGTGAATTGTGAAGCACGATTCGATATGATGGACAAAGGAACCCCATGTAACCTCATTAACTCATGGATGTATAACCTTGCATACTCTTCATCCCCATATGTGGTCTTAACCGCTAGAAAGTGCGCCAATCTCGTTATCCTATCAACCACCACCCAAATGGAATAAAAAGCCTTTCTAGTCTTGGGCAACCCAACCACAAAATCTATATTAATCACCTCCCACTTCTAAGTGGGAATCTCTATGTCTAGGGTTAGGCCACCCAGCCTTTGATATTCATCTTTGACTTGTTGACAACTATGGAAACCGAAAATGAATTTTGCAATGTCCCTCTTCATGCCTCCCCACCAATACACATCTCTCAAGTCTCAACACATTTTGGTGGAACTAGGGTGGATAGAATAAGAAGAATTGTGGGCCTCATCAAGGATCTTCTCCCTCAAACCATCAACACAAGGTACACACAACCTACCTTGGTACATAAGGGCCCCATCTCTCCCTTGGGAGAAAACCTCCACTTTGCCCTCTTTCACCAAGGCCTTCAACTCAATCAAGGAGGAGTCAAGATCTTATTTTGCTATCACCTTATCAACTAATAAAGACTTAGACCCATCAACCACCACAATACCATCATCTCCAACCTCTTCCAACCTAACCCCCAATCTAGACAATTGATGCACCTCCCTAGCCATCCCTTTATCACCACCATCAATATGAGCTAGGCTACCCATAGCCACCCGACTCAAAGTATCTGCCATAACATTTGCCTTGCCCAGATGATAGTGTACACTCATATCATAGCCTTTAAGAAGTTCTAACCATCTCCTTTGCCTCAAGTTGAGATCCTTTTGAGTGAAGACATATTGGAGGCTCTTATGATCGATGAACACACCCACATGCTCCCCATACAAATAGTGATGCCAAATATTTAATGTAAACACAAGGGCAGCTAACTCTAGATCATGAGTAGGATAGTTCTTTCATGTACCTTGAGTTGTCCAGAAGTATAAGCAATGACCTTACTATTTTGCATCAACACACAACCCAAACCAACCCGAGAAGCATCAAAATACACCACAAATCCCTCAAGCCCATCCGGCAATAACAATATAGGAGAAAACACAAGATTGTCTTTCAATGTTTGGAAGCTCCTCTCACACTCATCGGTCCATACAAACTTAACCTTCTTTTGAGTCATTTTGTCATAGGGGAAGCAATGGAGGAGAACTCATTCAAAAAACTTATATAATAACCCGCTAAGCCTAAGAAGATCCTAATATCCGATGGGGTCAATGGTCTAGGACAATTTCTAATCATATTGATTTTCTTAGGATTCACTTTTATACCATCCATCGACACCACATGACCCAAGAATGCAACCTCCTTCAACCAAACTTCACAATTGTCATATTTGGCATAATCTCTTCTCTCTTAGTCTTTGCAACACAACCTTCAAATGCTCCATATGCTCCTCCCTACTATGTGAATAGATCAAAATATCATCAATGAAAATCATAACAAAGGAATCAAGGTAAGGTTTGAAGACTCTATTCATTAGGTCCATAAAGATGATCGGTGCATTAGCCAACCCAAATGACATCACAACAAACTCATGATGCCCATATCTAGTGCAGAAGGCCGTCTTGGGAATATCAAACTCCTTCACCCTCACTTTATGTTACCCGGAAGGAAGATCAATCTTAGAGAAGAAGCTAGACCCTTGCAATTGGTCAAACAAGTCATCAATCCTTAGAAGAGGATATCTATTCTTGACGGTCCTCCTATTGAGTAGCCGGTAGTCAATGCAGATTCTAAATGACGCATCCTTCTTTTTCACAAACAACATCGTGCACCCCAACGTGATTGACTAGGTCTAATAAATTCCTTCTCTAACAAATCTTTCAATTGTTCCTTCGGCTCCTTCAACTCCGCCGGGGCCATAAGGTAAGGGAGAATAGAGATAGGTTGAGTATCAGGGAGGAGGTCTATACCAAAATATATTTTTCTTTCGGGAGGAACACGGGGAAGGTCATTTGGGAAGTCATCAAGAAACTAATTTACAACTGGAACTGACTCTATGGAAGGGGCTTTAGACTCCACATCTCTAACCCTCACAAGATGATAAAGATACTTCTTAAAGATCAACTTAGGGATTTAATAAATTAAATGAATCTACCCTTGACCACTACATCTTGACTTTCCCACTCAAGTACGGGTTCATTAGGAAATTGAAACTTGACCTTACGGGTTCTACAATCAATAAAAGCATAGTAAGCATGCAACCAATTCATCCCAAGAATGATATCAAAATCTACCATGTCTAACTCAACAAAATCACAAGGAAACAACTTATGCAAAATGCAAATAGGATAACTTCTATAAACTTTTATAGCAATAATTGAGGCACTAATAGGAGTAGACACTTCATATGACTCATGCAACAACTCAGGGTCAAAATGGAACTTTTGGGCAACAAAGGGGGAAATAAAATAAAGAGTGGCACCCGGATGAATCAAAGCATATACATCAAAGTCAAAGATTTTCCACATACCAGTAATAACATGGGGAACCTCACCAACCCCTTTCCTCCCATGTAGAGCATAAAATCAATTGTTCCTTGGGGCACTATATTGAGGACACCTCTACCCAATGGAATCGCATTTGCACCCCAGCCCTTGCCACGGTTTCTCAGACAATTCACCTTTTTGTGACCAAGTTCCCCATATTCAAAGCATGTATTAGAACCTTTCAAACATGGGCCTCCATTACACCTTCCACATTTAGGGCACACATCAATAGGAGCCATCCCAACACCTTGAGGCCTAGGGAAGCCATTGGCAAACCCCCTATTAGTAGCATGAGAAGATACTTGGCCTTGATGATATCTAGCACCCTTTTGGAATTTACCCTCAAATCGGGCCCTCTTGGGCTCATGCCCCCTTCTCTTCCTCAATTTATCCTCCTCCATTTGCTCGGTATAGGTCATCAATGAGATAAGTCTATGTCACTAATTAGCATGGCGGACCAGCATTCTTCACTTACCAAGTCGGAGACCCCCATCATGAACTTATTCATCCTAGATCTAGGATCGGCCACCAAATGAGGAGCATACTTTGAAAGTTGATTAAACTTGAGGGCATACTCCCTCATACTCATAGCACCTTGTTTCAAGTTCATGAACTCTACCAACTTAGCTTCCCTAAGCTCAAGCGGGAAAAATCGATTAAGGAAAGCCAATTTGAACTCCTCCCAAAGCACCACATTACCTATTCCCTTGTCACCCTTCCATTGATCATGTCATATTTAGGCTACCCCTTTAAGTTGGTATGCCTCCAACTCTACCTTTTCATTTGGACCAACATCTATGATATTTAAGATCTTGTATACCTCATCAATGAGCTCTTGTAGATTTTTCTTCATACACCTTTGACCCATAGAACATTGGAGGATTCAACCTCATGAAGTCCCTTACCCTAGCCCCAGGGTAGTAGCATGAGGGGCTTGGGCCCCTTGATTGACTTGGTTAGCCATAACTTGGGCAAGCATAGTGAGAGCATCCCAAAGCTCACCATTGGTAGCCTCCTACTCAAAGTCATAGTGTGTTTCACGATCATGAATAGGACTCTAATCGATGTGGTGTTGGAATCTGAGTATTTGTCAACCTAGTGCTCTGATACCAAGTTTGTCACAATCTAAGCCTAAGGCCTAGACATGACATGGCGAATGGAGAACCCAAAGAAACCCCAACCAAGCCTCTTATTTTATCATTACACATCGTTGGTCGCGGAAGAATGTAAAAGACACCAAAAGTAAGAATGGGGGCAAAGGGGCTAAGGGGAAAACTTGCGTAACATCATAATCAAGAGACAAGGAGTCAAAGGTCATATCATAGATACATATCATGTCAAACAAACACCTCTAATACATAGATAAGAGCAGCGGCCAATATAAAGCAACCAGGCTCACCCTCACAGTCAAAATAGAAAATAAGAAGAATGTCTAAATATATAATAAGAGCAACATAGACTAAAGTCCCTGAAGTAGAGGACTCAACAACTAGTTTGAGTAGTACCAAACTAGCCATGTGGAGAAGGATGATCAATTTGGGCATCGGTTCCTATATGGTGATATCATGTAGGCAAGAGTATGCATTAGTACGTGAATGTACTAAGTATGTAGGATGCAATGCAACAAGAATTAGGCATCATAATCAAAATATGTAACAAAGGCAATAGGCATAATATAATAATATGGCATGTATGATCAATGCATAAGTAAAACATGCTTAAGTAGCTCATGCTCATATAAGGTATCATACATATAGAAGAGATCAAGCTAGATTTTCAAGGTACAAACCCCTTAGTTGGTTGATGATGGTTTCACCCCATCATCTCGGTGGTGTGGTATAAATCCTTTATATGGTTGATGATAATCACACCTTATCACCACAGTGGTGAAGTACAAAGTCCTCATGTGGTTGTTGTACAAAACCCCACCTCGGTTAATGAGTACAAACTCCTACCTGGGTTACCCAGGCTCTTGTCTCCCCCAAACGGGCATGGTCTAATGCAACACTTTATATAGAATATATCATATATACAAGATCATTTTATAACCATATAGTCAATAAGATCATATCTCATACTTTGGAATTTCAACTCCTCAAGAAACCATATCCAGATATTATATGAAACACTTAGAGGGTGTGTAATACTAGTATAAAATCACGAAATATAGAGATGAAATCATGCAAGAAAATTCATTGAAAACCATCCATCAACACCTCGCACCATCCTCAAGCACCATACATCAAAACCCCTCCTCAAATATAACAATGGATCAAAGATTTATAGCTCAAAACATAGCAAAATAATCATAATTTCACATAGCTTTAACAAAGTGTGCAGCGAATTTCATAGTAAGCAAGACCTATTTGTATATCAACTTTAAATTATGCAATTTGGGTTAAAGGAGGCTTAGGTATCATGGGTGAAAGGAACCCATGAAATAAACTCACATACCTTATCTTGGAGATGAGCTTGGTGAAGATTGGAGATGGAGACCTGAAGCTTGAAGAAGAACCTTAAGGGAAATCCTTTGTTCCGGATGAGGGTTTGAGACTTGAATTTGGGAGTGAAAATATGGCTTAAGTGTTTAGGATGATATGAGGGTGAAATAAGATTAAGTATAAGTAAAAACACATTTAGAAACACTTAGGGCCAAGACTTAGAAGCCTTTGACCGAACTAAAAAAAACAGGCACCTTTTTACATTGGTGTGCATCACGTGGGTGTCGCAGATTCCTCTCTAGAATTAGCACCTTGAAAAATTATAATTGCTAATCTTTTGCTCTTAAATCGGGGTTAGACCATTTTCCCCGTAATTTTGACCTCCTAAACATGAATATGAAGTCAGATTTTTGATATCACGCATGAATTTTGAGATATATAGAATTTAATATTCCAAGCATTCTAAGGCACATTTTCGGGCACTTTTTGGGGTCGTTTCAATCAAAGCCTCCACTAGCTTCTTCTTCAATAATTTGAAGGCCTGCAAACAAGAAGCATCAAAGTTAAAGGGTACCTCTTTCTCCAGGAGGGAATAGCGATTTTGCGATTTTGAAGTCCTTAATAAATTTGCAATAGAACCCCGCATGTCACAGAAAATTTTGGACTCCCTTAACTGACACCGGTGGGGGTAGCTTTTCTATTACTTCAATTTTTGCTCTATCCATCTCTAAACTATGCTTGGATACCTTGTACCCCAGGAATATCCCCTCTTTAACCAGGAAGTGACATTTCACCCCATTAAGAACAAGGTTAGTCTCCTCACATTTTTTGAGCACTATATCTAAATTTTGCAGACACGTCTCAATGGATTCACCAAAGACAGAGAAATCATCCATGAACACCTCTAAAAGTATGCCACCATTTCACGGAATAAGGCCATCATGTACCTTTGGAAAGTGGTTGGTGCATTGCACAAAACTAAGGACATGCATTTGAAAGCATAGGTTTCATATGGACATGTGAAGGTCATCTTCTCTTGGTCTTCGGGTGCAATAGTGATTTGGTTGTACCCTGAGTATACATCTAGGAAGCAGTAGTATTCTTGCTCAACAAGTTTGTCCAGTATTTTATCAATGAAGGGCACTGGGTAGTGGTCTTTTCTGGTGGCATCATTCAACTTTCTATAATACATGCAGATATGCGACCCTATCACCATTCTGGTTGGGATCATCTCATTCTTGTCATTGGTGAAACCACGATCCCTACTTTCTTGGGTATATATTGCACCGAACTTACCTACTTGTTTTCTGAGATGGGGAAGATGATCCCTACAACCAACCACTTGATCACTTTCTTCGTCACTACCTCTTTCATGATTGGATTTAATCTTCTCTGTGGTTGGCCCACTGGCTTGTGACCTTATTCCATGAAAATCCTGTGCATACGCAGGGTTGGGATAATACCATAGATATCTGATATTTACCAACCTATTACTCTCTTCCACTTCTTTAGAATAGCTACAACAGCATCCACTAGGGCTGTAGTCAATGAAGCAGACAAGATTACGGGTGAAGTATTATTTTTACCAAGAAATTCATACCTGAGATGTGATGGCAATGGCTTCAGCACAAGCTAAGGAGCTTCGTCAATTAAGGGTTTGGGTAGTGGTCCCAACACCCTATTTAATGGCTCTGCTACTTTCTTTAGAATGCTGACATTATGAGTGTTCAGCATACTTTCTATTTCCCTGGCCTCTGCATCATCCACTAGCCATTGATTTAGTAATACTCGGGCTATTGGGTCAGTGATCCCCACTTAGCTCACTGCAGCTGCAGTATCTATCACTTTGATGGTTGCTAAATCTTCATATGCAGCCGACAGCTTCATTGCTTTGTGGACATCAAATACCTCGACTTTATCATGGGCTCTAATGGTGAGCCTCTATGCTGCTACATCAATCAATGCCTCTCCTGTAGCTACGAACGGGCGCCCAAGGATAAATGGGACCTCAAGGTCCAGTTCAATATCCAAGATAACAAAGTCCATGGGGAAAATGAGGGATATTACTTTGACTAAGACATCCTCAATCATACCATCTTGCCTTACCATAGAACGATCTGCCAATTGTAAAACGATGATGGTGGCTTTGCTCTCCCAAGCCCAACTTCAAGAACATGAAACTGGGCATGAGGTTGATACTTGCACCCATATCACACAAACCTCTTGCATTTAGATAGTTCCCAATGGTTATTTGCATAGTAAGCTCCCAAGATCCTTCACCATAGCTGGCAAATGAGATATATTAAGAATTCTAGAGCTATAAGCCTCCGTGAGTGCCACAATCTCATATTCAGCCAACTTGTTCTTGTTGGCAACAATGTCCTCGACATATTTGGCATACTCCGGGATCCCCTGCAAAACTTCAATCAAAGGTAAGTTAATTTGTACCTGCTTGAGGAGCCCTTTAACTTTGATGCTTCTTGTTTGTAGGCCTTCAAATTATTGAAGAAGAAGCTAGTGGAGGCTTTGATTGAAACTACCACGAAAAGCGCCCAAAAATGTGCCTTGGAATGCTTGGAATATTAAATTCTATATATCTCAAAATCCATGCGTGATATCAAAAATCTGACTTCATATTCATGTTTAGGAGGTCAAAATTAGGGGAAAAATGGTCTAACCCCGATTTAAGAGCAAAAGATTAGTAATTATAATTTTTCAAGGTGCTAATTCTAGAGAGGAATCTGCGACACCCACGTGATGCACACAAATGTAAAAAGGTGCCTGTTTTTTTTAGTTCGGTTGAAGGCTTCTAAGTCTTGGCCGTAAGTGTTTCTAAATGTGTTTTTACTTATACTTAGTCTTATTTCACCCTCATATCATCCTAAACGCTTAGCCATATTTTCACTCCCAAATTCAAGTCTCAAACCCTCATCTGGAACAAAGGATTTCCCTTAAGGTTCTTCTTCAAGCTTCAGGTCTCCATCTCCAATCTTCACCAAGCTCATCTCCAAGCTAAGGTATGTAGGTTTATTTCATGGGTTCCTTTCACCCATGATACCCAAGCCTCCTTTAACCCAAATTGCATGATTTAAAGTTGATATACAAATGGGTCTTGCTTACTATGAAATTCACTGCACACTTTATTAAAGCTATGTGAAATTATGTCTGTTTTGCTATGCTTTGAGCTATAAATATTTGATCCATTGTAAGATTTGAGGAGGGGTTTTGATGTATGGTGCTTGAGGATGGTGCGAGGTGTTGATGGATGCTTTTCAATGAATTTTCTTGCATGATTTCATCTCTATATTTCATGATTTTATACTAGCATTACACACCCTCAAAGTGTTTGATAAAATATCCGGCTAGGGTTTTTTGTGGAAATGAAGGTCCAAAGGATGAGATATGATATGATTGACTATATGATGATGAAATGAGCTTATGAACATGATAAATTCTATATAAAGTGTTGCATTAGACCATACACAATCATGTGAGGGGTTTATACCACACCACCTAGGATGATGGGTATGACCATCATCAACCGAGTTAGAGTTTGTACTCATCAACCATGTGAGGGGTTTATACTTCACCACCTAGGATGATTGGGGTGTGACCATTATCAACTATGTGAGGGCTTTGTACTTCGCTACCTACAATGATGGGATGTGACCATCATCAACCATGTGAGGGGTTAGTACTACACCACCTAGGATGATGGGGTCTGACCATCATCAACCAACCAAGGTTGGAAATCTAGCTTGGTCTATTCTTCACTTATGATATCTTATATGAGCATGAGTTATTTAAGCATGTTTTACCTATGCATTAATCATATATGTCATATTGTTATATCATGTCTATTATTTATTGTTATGCATGTACATTATGAAGTTTATCTCTTGTTGCGTTGCATCCCACATACTTAGTACATTCAAACGTACTAACGTATACTTTTGCCTACATGATATCACCATGTAGGAACTGGTACTCAAGTTGATGATCCTCCTTCACGTGGCTAGATCAGTCCTACTCAAAGCTAGTTGGTGAGTCCTCCACTCCGGGGACCTTAGTCTATGTTGCTATTATCAATGTATTGAGACTCTTTCTTATGTTCTACTTTGACTATGAGGGTGAGCCCGGTTACTTTATCTTGGCCACCGCTCTATGTATGTATCTAGAGGTGTTTGTTGGACAAGTTATATATCTATGTTATGAGCTATGACTCCTTGGCCCTTATTGATGTTGTTTTGCAAGATATCACTTAGGCTTATTTCCCCTTTATCTTACTTTATGTCTTTTAAATGCTTTCGCGACCGATGATGTGTAATGACAAGTGAAGAGGCTTGATTGGGGTCCCTTTGGGTTCCCCATTTGCCGTGTCACATCTAGGACCTAAGCTTGGATCATGACACAATCACTCCTCACATATGTGTAAGCTCAACAAAGCCATTTACGGCTTGAAACAGGCACCACATGCTTGGTACACTGAGCTCAAGGACTATCTGGTAACTATTGGGTTTGTAAAGTCTTAGTTAGATTCCTCATTGTTCATTTTGCATAATTTTGTATTTAATGTTTATGTTCTTGTTTATGTGTACGACATAATCATCCCCGGTAATCAATCTCCAAGTGTGATACATATTATTGATCGTCTCTCTCATCGGTTTTCATTAAAGAATCTTGGTCTTCTAAACTATTTTCTGGGTATTGAGGTTCTTCCATATGCTGAAGGTCTATTCCTATCACAACAGAAGTATATTCTAGATTTGTTACATGATATAGGAATGCAGGACAGCAAGGGTACTCCAACAACAATGACTTTTACTACAATTCTTACTGCCTCTTCCAAAAATGACCCTGCTGATGATTCTCTTTATCGCCGAGTTATTGGTAAATTATATTATCTTTCATTATTCGCCCAGATATTGCTTTTGTTGTTAGCAAACTTTCCAAATTCATGCATCAACCAAATCAAGCACTTTGGAAAGTAGTTAAGCGGCTTCTTCGCTATCTCCGTTAAACTTCCCAGTTTGGCATCAATATTGCCAAGAAACGGGATTCAAGATTAATTATTTTCTCTGATTCTAATTGGGCTGGTGATCCCGATGATTTCACCTCCAAATTAGGCTATGTGCTTTTCCTATGTGGAACTTCTATTTCCTGGTAGTCTTAGAAGTAATGATCTATCTCCCGTTCATCAATGGAAGTTGAATACCATGTTGTGGCTGCAGTTGTAACTGAAACAAACTGGTTGTCTAACCTCCTTCGTGAGCTTCATGTTCCTCTTGATGGAGTTCCCACAGTTTTTTGTAACAATGTTAGCACTACATATATCTGTCTCAATCCTATTTTCCATAGTCAGATGAAGCATATGTTGGAAAACTTGAAGAAATTACCCAGGATCACAAGTAAATCACTAGACATGAACATTAATATTTAAGAAAGATAAGAACACTAACCTTGTTCTATTGCAATAAATTATTTGACACTTGATCTTCTAAACCTAGAAAATTGTTTGGTAGTGTTCTTTTTCTGAGATGGAGAGAAAGAGAAAAACTTATCTTCTGATTTAGGGACTAAGTATTTAAAGATTCTGCAACACCCTTTCATGAAAGGTATGTCTTTTCATGAAAGATATGTCTTTTCAAGAAAGGTGTCTTTTCTAATAAGTAAAGAAAAGGTTAATGGATATTTATATTTTATGCCCAAATATATATAATACTTTATTAGATCAAAAAAGGGCTAATTTAATGATAGCATATCTATGTATAATACATTAATATGTGAGCTCACAAATTAAAAATTACAAACAATCTCCTACTTGGACCACATATATTTCTTGAAGAATCATACATAGATGAAACTTTATTGTGCATAAACTTTTGCTATCTTAATTTAAATACCTCAAACCAATCTAGGGCATCGATAATACTAATATTGGATCAAAGAGGTTTTTATAACATATATTTGTAACTAAACCCATCAATGGTCACAAGTATTAGCAATACCAATGACATAGATCAAATATGAAATTACATGCAAAATGATCTAAACCATGTCTATTTCCAATTGGTCCTACCTAATGACTTTAACAGTCCAAAATCACTTATATCTTGTGTAACATCACAATAGAAAGTTAATATCATTTTATTTTCAGAGTTATCAATAAACACATGAAATTCATAAATTTCACAAAACTTTAATCTTTAGAGAAAATAAACTTTATCATGTCAAAAGCATAAACAAAATACAAACTCCTACTAAAATGACTCATCATCAAATCTGACAACATCCATATGAGCCACATGCCCATGAAATACTTTAGGCGGTAGACTTTTTGTGAGCGGATCCGCAATCATAAAGTTTGTACTAATATGATCAAGCGACAAAAGATGACTTTGAAATCTTTATTTTACAATAAAAAATTTAATGTCAATGTGCTTTGACTTTGACGAACTTTGTTCTTCGAATATAACTCAGTAGATTTATTATCACAATGAATTTTCAATGGTCTCTCTATACCATTGACAATCTGGAGTCCAGTAATAAAATTTCTTAGCCATATTCTCTGATTTGATGCTTTATAACATGCCACAAATTCAGCTTCCATGGTAGATGAAGCTATTAATGTTTGTTTTAAACTTTTCCATGAAACAACTCCTCTAACCAACATGAAAACATAACCTGATGTAGATTTCCTACTATCAAGACATCCACCAAAATCTGAATCGGAATATCCTATGATCTCCAACTGATCTTTCCTCTGATAAGTGAGCATGTAATCTCAGAATATCCTATGATCTCCAAGTTATCTTGCCTCCGATAAGTGAGCATGTAATCTTTAGTTCTCTGAAGATACCTCATAACCCTTTTTGCTGCTTTCTAATGATCCATTCCCGGAATACTTAAATATCGGCCTAACATTTTCACTAGGTACGCTATATCTGGATGCGTACAAACTTAAGCATACATAAGACTTCCCACTGCTGATGCATGTGGAATTTTGTCCATCTCTTTCTTTTCTATGTCCAAATTTGGACATTGTCGTAAATTTATTACCTTTTGCCATAGGTGTATCTCTCGGTGCACAATTTTTCATGCCAAATCTACTTAGCACCTTTTAATATAAGTTTTTTGTGATAATCCAAGTATGTTTCTGGTACGATCTCTATGGATCTGTATATCCAAAACATAGGATGCCTCACCAAGATCTTTCATTTCAAATTTGCTAGATAAAAAATTCTTGGTTTCATGCAATAAACCTATGTCACTACTTTCCAGTAGAATGTCATCTACATATAGCACAAGGATGATAAATTTTCTCCCAATGAACTTGAGATATATGCATTGATAAATGGTATTTTCCTTAAAATCAAAAGAGATTATCACTTGATCAAACATTAAGTACCATTGACAGGATGCCTGCTTAAGCCATAATATAGACTTCTTAAGTTTGCATACAATATGCTTTGAATTTTGAGATTCAAAAGTTTTTGGTTACACCATGTATATTGTTTCTTCAATGTTTCCATTGCGAAAAGCAATCTTTACATCCATTTGGTGTAGCTCTAAGTGATAATGAGCTATAAGTGTCATAATGATTCTAAAAGAGTCTTTTGATAAAACTGGTGAAAAAGTCTCTTTAAAATCTATGCCTTCCTTTTGAGTGAATCCTTTGGCAACTAGATGAGCTTTGTATCTCTCAATATTACCTTTTGAATTACGTTTGGTTTTTAAAATTTATTTACACCCAATTGGTTTTGATCCTTGTTGTAACTCGACAAGATCCCAAACGTCATTGTCTTTCATACATTTCATCTCATCTTTCATGGCTTTGATCCACCTAACAAATTTTCGACATGATTTTTCTTGACGAACAATTATAGGATCATCTTCCAATCCCATGTCAAAATCGTGTTCTTGGAGATAAACGACATAGTCTTTAGAAATCGTATTTCTCCTTTCTCTGTTGGATCTTCTTTTAGGCACTTCAATTTGAGGTTGTTGAACATGAGTTGATATCATTATGTTGTCTACCAAATCCTGATCCACAGGTTAAGAAACATTTGGAACCGATATCATTGTTTTTTTATGTAATCCTAATTTACAGGATGAAAAATATTTGGTAAAGTGACCTATCATTTTCAATAGTAGAATCAATATCATCAAATACCTCTTCAAACAAAATTTGTTAGTTTTGACTGTTTCCCCCGTAATCAACATCCTCAATAAATTTGGCATTCCCTATCTCGAAAAAGGATCTATTTTAGGGGACATAAAATTTAAAACCTTTTGGACCTTTCAGAGTAACCGACCAAGTAGCAATTAATAGTTCTCGAATCCAATTTTTTTTATTAGGCTTGTAAGGTCTTGCTTTGGCTGGACATCCCCAGACATGTAAATGCCTAATACTAGGCTTCTTACCAGTCTATAACTCGTATAGAATTTTGGCTACTGCTTTTCTTGGAACTCTCTTTAGTATGTAAATTGCAGTTTTTAACACTTCTCTACAAAGTGATTCAATTAAAGAAGAATGACTGATCATACTTCTTACCATATCTTTTAGAGTTCGATTTTATCTCTCAGATACACTATTTTGACGTAGAGGTTTGGAATGGTGTATTGAGGTACAATTTCATACTCTGCTAGGTACTTTGCAAAACCCTTTCATGAAATGTATACCTTTTCATGAAAGATATGTCTTTTCAAGAAAGATACCTTTTCTAATAAGTTTCCATCATAATTAAAAGAAAAGGTTAATGGATATTTATATTTTATGCTCAAATATATATAATACTTTATTAGATAAAAAAAAAAGTGTTAATTTAATGATAGCATATCTATGTATAATACATTAATATGTGAGTCCACAAATTAAAAATTACTAACAATATGTTGCCACAAACTTTCATTTTGTTCGAGATCAGGTGCAGAACAAGGAGATTAAAGTCAAACACTTACATGCTACTAACTAAGTTGTTGATATACTCACCAAGCCTCTACCACATGCTTCCTTTGAGCAGCTCTGTCCTAAGTTGGAAGTCGTTGATACTAGCACCAACTTGTGGGGTGTAATAACACATGACTTTAGCTTTAGTTGTTGGTTACTACTAGACTTAGAGTTTATCTTAATCACTTCCATTAGTTTAGTTTTTTTATTCAAATTATTTTTTTATTATCCTAATTTATCTTCAATAGTTATCATGTAGAGTTTGTATATGTTAGGAGTCAAATGGGTACAGCCCGTTGTATACTGTATGTAGATTACAATAATAAACACCGTTACATTCTTAATATTGCTCCACTCTTTACTACTCAGTGTCTTTTGGATGTTGACTCTATAGTGCTCAGTGTGATCAAAAGTAAAAGAAAATCTGGGTATCATCATGACTATTAGTAGAATTCCATATTAGATGTGACGGCAAAATAGTTACCAGTATTAGCTTTTTTCTTTTCAGTAAAACACTTTGTTGCATTACTTTAAAGTATGTTTAAGATGTCTGTAAGACATCATTGCATCAGTTACCATACAGCTTGGGAAGGAAAAATCCTATTTGTTTATTAAATAGAGAATTTAGCTGGATTATGAGCTAATACATTCCACATTTGAGGGAATATGTATAACCTTGATTTCTTCAAAAGACTTCATCAATCACCAGACATCCTTGCAAATGGTTTCATCTTCCCTAAGCATTTTGTTTACTTATATATGGTTATTAATATGCTTCCTCAAAATGTTTTGTATACTTCCTCAAGCACCCAAAACACTAACGATACTGGTTTAGAAAACATTTTACCTTGATTAACTAGACAAAAAAGTTTCATTACTAGAATAAAAGTACCTCAAAATTCTATAGGAACTTGTTGTCTTTCTCTTCTTTCTCCAGGAAATCAGTTGTTTTCTACCCGATGGTAGATAACTCCTCCTGTAATGAGCCTTTCTCCATTTCCCCAGTTTTACACTTCTTCAATGCCTCTTGCTCCTTTGCTAAAGCTTTATGTATGTTTATAGCATACATATTAGTAGAGAGATTTAAGGCCTCCATCTCCTTCTTTAGTAAAACATTATCCTCCTCCAAACTGTAGGGACCAAAATTAGTTGTCTCAATCATGTAATCAGTATTTACCAAAGGTTGCTCTTTCTTCAAAATTCTGTTTTCGGTGTTTTTCTCCGGCATCTACATTTCCTTGTGAACTTTTTCATCATCTTCTTTTTCTTGCCTATACAATTTAATCTTGGAGCCTAATTCTACAATAAAGGCCCTCGACAAAGTAACTATCTCTTATCGGTGCCAGATAATTATGTTGGTATCCCATATGATGAGTCTTTGGGGAAACATGTCTCTCAACTTGAAAGAGAAAAAGATATATTGCTACTAGCTTCCTGTTTGAAGACATTGCAAAAAGTGCTCCAGTGATAGTCTTGTAGGCTTCACAAAGAACAGGATGAGCTTAAAATATTGAGGCGAGAAAATGAAGATTCTGAAAAAGTTTAGAAGGAAACGTAAATGCTGAAGGAAAACACCATGAAAAGAATTTTGGAGATGAAAAAAGCATTGATAAATATTAATTACATGATTGAGACAACTAAATCTGATCTTAACAGATTGGAGGGGCACGATGTTGTACTATAGAGGGGTTGAAGGCCTTAAATCTCTCTTCAAATGTGCACACCATAAACGTGTATAAAGCTTTAACAAAGGAGGAGTATGTGGAGAAGAAGTGTAAAGAAGGAGACATGGAGAAACACTTATTTCAGTAAGAGTTATCTACCTTTAAGCAAAAAATAACTAATTTCAAGCACTAGCAACACAAAGCCAGTAAGGGCCTGTATAAGTTTGAGGTATATTTATTCTAGTAATTAAATTATTTTGCCTAGTTGAGAAAGTAAAATTTTTTTGACTAATACATTTAGTGTTTTAGAGTATTCAGGTCGTTAACGATTTGTTGTTACATATCAGATATAATGTAAGTTCTTTTTAACTTATTGCCTCGGGTGATAGTAGTTCAAACATTCACTTATGTAATCCTACTTATGATGCACTTCCTCCTATTATAACAAAATAAATTTGTAAGGGTCATTAGTAGAGTAGATTAAAAATAACAATTCATGCATTTTACTTTATGTTTTAGTAGTACCTCGTTTGATGCACTTTCAGCCTATGCATAACTAATGCAATCATTAATTATACACTCTAGCTTATTGAGGTGTATTACTAATATTTGAATAGTACAATTAGTAATGCAAGGGATTTTAATGCATAAATTAGCATGGTTAAAGATATAGTTTTCCCTAAGTTGTCTACATATTTTTCACCAATAGAAACTATACAATGCATGTTATTTTTATACACCATACAAAATAATGCATAAGAAGTAATCTCTACCTAACTAATACAAACATAATTAATACAAGCATCACTAAGTCAAACATTACTAATACACTCTATTTAGCATATTTTTACATACTCTACTAGATGACCCCTACATATTATGAATTTTAGGTCTTAGTGAAGCAGGAGGAAAGCCTATGACAAGAGTTTCTAAAGGAAGCTGATTTTGTGAAAGATGAAAAAACGAACTCCGTGTTTAGGAAAAAGTAGAGGAAGATAATTTTGGAGGAAAGGTAGATAAAAACATACAAAAGTGTAAAAAAGATATCCAAAAGCTTGAATTGAAATCTCTCACATGAGATTGCAGTGTGAAAGATCGAACATAGAGGCATTCAAATGAGGCATTCATCAAATGACAAAAGATTTAGCAGCCTACGAAGAAAGTTCTGCTCTAATGCTGTAAAGATTGAGAGGGAGTGTGATGTGTATGTATGAGCAGATGTCAGTGGTCTTCCTCCTTTGTGCACATCAAGTCCTTTGTGAAGAAGGCAATGTGCTTCACCGAAAGAAAGGAATGCACAAATGTCCTTGTAGTAAACCACTTGAGAAGCAGATTAGTGTCCGCTTCGCTGATTTTTAATAACTAGTCCTAGGCACATGCGTTGCACGTGTGTCCCATGGTAAGTTACATTATTGATGTAGTAGAGCAATTATGATTTAATTGATGAAAACAATAATATGTACAAGTTGTAAGTGCATAAATTTGAATCTCCATTTGAAGAGTAGTGTGGATCTTTGTTGTGTCGATTACTACTAAACATTAAAATATATGATTTTTAAACTAATTAGAAAGGAAAATAAGTCAAGCATCGAGAATAAGAGTGTATAATTCAGATTTTCCTAAAGCATAGACAATTAGAACCTATCTTGGTTTGTTACTTCAAAAATACTTTACAAAATTCAGGTGGAACGATTGATACTATACCCAAAAAAAAAAAATTAATCCACCCCTTAGATATAAATTTCTTGCTTTTCCTCAATTTTTTCACTAATTTTACATCAAATTAAATATAAATATAATTGGAATTTAGCAAATAAATTAAAATCAATTATCTAAAAATCATCTTGATCTCTTCAATTATAGCAGGCCTCACTTCTTCATCAGTCAAAGCTCCAGCTATCATCCTTTGCTTTCTTGCTTGCACTTGTTGCATTCTTTCTTCCACTGTATCCTATACATAAACCATTTTTACCAAAATAAATCATATGTAAAAACTAAATAAAATTGTTAACACAAAGTTGTATAAAGATTTTTAAAATTTTTATTCTTGTATTTAACTGCATCCAAATAAGCACCTAAACTATTCAATAAGATACCTATTTGTTAGTGATGGAGTCAAAATTTCTGCACTTAAAATTTAAGTGTGCAACGTTGCAACCTATCTTTCACCAACACATGTAATTCTTGCATACAAAGACTTAGCGAGATAAAGATCATCTGGATGTTACCAAAGGGATTCAAAATACTAAGTCAAAATAATTCAACATCTATAGGTCGATGCAACCCTTACTTTTCTTAAATTTGTCAAGTGTTTAATTACCATGAGAAAGACATTAGAAGCTGCTGTCAAGTTCAAGCCAACACCTTCAGCTCTTAGAGAAATTAGCAGAATTTGAAAAACAATGAAATTTTAAAAAGTTAGCTTTTTAAAAGAGCTAAGCAAAAGATTCAAGAATTTGAATAGTGTATTGGCATATCCTATGTTGCTCAGACTATTGAGAAAATGAGGTCGGATGCCTGTTGAATCTTCCAAAAGTAATTCATCGTTGGATGATCCGACAAGGGTGCAACAACTATTTTTGAGAGTCGAACATAGGTAATTGCTCGACTCTCCAAAAATGCACTACTTTTTGAGGATTCAACAAGCATTTTTGTAGAGTTAGAACAACATGGATAATCAGTAGTACTATTTACTATTTTTTCATTTGACTCACTGAACTCTATCAAGACCCTTTTTCTTTGTTTCTATGACAATTTCCCATCAAACCTCAAGTAACCAATTTTCTTTCTCTTGAGTAGGATTTCCAAAAGATCAAGAAATGAAGTCCATTGGCTAAAAACAATGCTCTTTTCGTCAAATTTTCTTATAGGTTCTAAGTAATCCATCAACTTTGAAACCTTAGAAGATTCTTGCTAGTTCTTTTCAACTTCAACTCGAAATCGTTTTGCAGAAGGACATGTGAATAGCTCATGTTTCTTTAGCATTTGCCTATAAATTGGGCAAAGCCCACTTGCTGGAGTTCTCCAACTTGAAAGAAGGCATTCTCTGCACATTCTGTGGGCACATGGTGTTAGCACAGGGACATCTGCTGACTCAAGGAATATGGGACACTCCATATTTTCACCATTTCGACTTCATTCAACAACTTCTTCTACATATACAGGTGTAGGTGCTTTCTGTGTTGATGAATCAAGATTTGTTTCCAAGAACCTTCTTGCTATTTTGTCTAAATCTTCAAATTCTTAATTAGCACTTCGGCTACACATTACAAGCAATATATATAGCATTAGATTTCAGAAGAAACTAATAAGCAATGTTGTAAGATTCTAGGTTGCTCAAACTCTTCAAAAATATTGTCATGTGTGTTGGATCATCCAAAAGCTACGCACTTTTGAAAGGTCCGACAACATTTTTGGAGGGGTGTTAGAATACAGCAAGTTTATTGTTTGGAGACTGATTTTAACCTCATCACAAGGAAAGAATGGTTTCAACACTGCCTCAATCGAAGCAGCAATTTAAGAATACTAAAAAGTTGTGAAGAACTTTTCCTTGTGCCACAAATTGATCAAACTGAATCTAGTTTATTCACCAAAAATAAAAGTATAACACATACATTCCATCAGCAACAATGATGATCATTTCAAGTTAAATAACACAAGTTTTTTAATAAATTTAGTTTCTACAGGGGAAGAACAAGATTTTTATTCATACTTTAGATTTCTTGAAGAAAGCATCACAGAAGTCACGTTCAGCTTCCGATTGTGCATACTCAATGACTTGAACGTCAGTTCGAGGTAAGAACAAGAATCACTCTGATTTAAGAAAAATAGATGCAAGTGTTGGAGAGAACTACGTTTACATCAATTGACAAAAGAATAGGATAAAGAAGATTCAGAGAAAAGATAGAGTAAGCACCTTCCATCTTTGTCCTTTGTGTCCTTCTTGCTCCTCATCAAAGGTAATTCTTCATCCTCATCAACCTGGAATTATGATGATGTGCGAAATTACTGCACATTAAAATA
>JAABOM020003438.1:0-20496 GCA_011800125.2 Solanum clarkiae
AATGTACTCTTTTTCATTGTTATATTGTCTTGTATGATTATCAACATGTCATATGTTACATATACAGTCCTACAACTCCAATAATGTGACCACCAAAAGAATCATCTCAAAGGTAATTGAAAGATAAAGTATACAGTTTTGATTGGTGGTAGCCCGAGGGTGTAGAAGTAACACCTAGCCAGGGACGATCCTATAACGGGTGGTAGCCCAAGGGGGTTAAGGAAGAACCTACCAAAGGGACGATCCTGATATCCCGAGGGGTGGAAGAGTCACCTAGCCAGGGAAACATCTTATTATGGGGGGTAGCCCAGGGGTTAAGGAAGAACCTAGTGAGGGACGAACCCGATACAGTTCACCACTGATCAATTGGTCATTTGTATTATAGCTGTGTACATATTTTACAGTACAGATTTTACAGTAAAGGTAAAGTTATATAAAGAACATAAAGTACATGATTCCACAGTATAACTAAAGGTGGTCCCTGACCTTCCACAGATGCATGATTTCATTTGAGTTGTTACTTTATATACAATATATCCTTCCTTACATACTCAGTACATTATATCGTACTGACGTCCCTTACGGGGGACCGACATTTCATGCTGCAGGTACAGGTGTAGTAGATCCCCCCAGTAGTAGTACAGGATATTCAGCTACTGTCACCAAGCTCCAGGTTGCTTCGGGGCTTTGTATATGTCTAGAGCTTACATCTTTTATTGCATTGTTGTTAAGGCGGGGCCTGTACCGACCCTTATCAGATGTCTTTCTTTATTTAGAGGCTTTATAGACTATGTAAAGTAAAATGTGGTCATGTCTCGTACTTTAAATACCATGGCCCCAACGGCCCAGTCATATGCATTTCTTTTTAGCTTGTTATCACTGTTTATCTTCATAAAGGCATGTCAAACGCAGCAACCCCTTATAATATGTATAGAAAACATATAGTTACAGGTTGGTTCTCCGAGCCTTATCGGCAACGGGTGCCAGTCCGCCCGACGATACTTTCGGGCGTGACACTTATATGAAGTCTTTACTCTCTAAACAATATGCTACCAAAGGACTATATATATTCCACTAAACTATATGCCACCAAAAGATTATGTTTATTTTGCCTTGGCAAGTAGAACACACTTCGTCGGGGTGTGTCATGCCCGATCACCTGTACCAAGGGAGTGTCATTCCTTGGGATCCAAGTTGTAGCTGCTTGGTCTATGTCAGTTGAGGTCTCTTCCCACATATATATAGTATATTATGCAAGTTAAATGTTTTATGAGCATGTTTTATTACAAGCATTGATTATGCATGTTATATTGAGATTATATATCCATTGATTATTATTATGTATTTTGAATATTATGGCATATGTCTTTTATGCATTGCACCCCGCAACATAGTACATTCCAAATATTAATGCATACTCTACGCCTACATGATATTACCATGTAGGGACCAGAGCTCCTTTTGATCATCCTCCTCTATGTGGCTAGTTCGGTACTTTGAAGCAAACTTCGAGGGCAATAGCGATATTACTCATGCTATGTTGAGACTTCTCTTTTTAAGTTAAACACTTATTATCATGAGGGAGAGCCCGCGAAGTGCCTTAGCCCCCACTCCATTCTAAAATATAGGTATTGTTGGATATGTTTGTATATGCTCTTTAGCTTGACTCTTGTTATGTTTCTATACTAGTGAAAGAGTTCCCTTAGTCCTATTTCCATTTTTATACTTGGCTCTTGTTGATGTTTATTTTCTTTTCCGCAACCAAGGATGTGTGTAAGATATGCTAAGGGGGTTGTTTGGGTCATCTTCGAACTTCCCATTCGCCTTGTCACATCTAGGCACTATGCTTGGGTCGTGACAAGCTCGGTATCATATCACTAGGTTTTTAATAGTCCTCGTAAATCCAACACGCCGCGTTGATCAGAGTCTTATTTATGGTAGTGAAGCTCGCCACAACTATGTATAGGAAGCTATGAGGCATCTTCTGAAATATTTCACTTCTTCATGATCTATAAAGTGCGGTAGAGCAAATTCCCTTAAGGATTAGTACTGATTCCTAACCATTGCATTGCAGAATATGTCTCAAGCTATTCAGAATGGTGAACTAGACAGTAGTTGTCTCTCATTTGAGGGTCAACTTCCTACGAGGTTCACAATGCTCTGTGGCTATTCTCCATGGTTCTAACCGCTCAAATCAATCAATAAGTAGGTTACCCAGAGACCACTAAGGGCAAGTGGAGGGAGATGTAGGTTAAGAGGGCCCGAGTTGATGGTGCCTCATCTACTACTAGTCTACCGGTTCCCTAGTACAAAAAGAAAAGGATCCTTTTTGCCACTTGTCAAGGGTGTGGCAAGAAGAATCAAGAAAGGTGTTTGGTGGGCACCGAAGGTTGCTGCAAGTGTGTAAGTATAAGGCATAAGATGAGGGATTGTCTTGTGGCCTCCGCAGAAGGAAGAAGGAGGGTTCAATCTGAAGGTGGCAATGGTGAGGTATGTTTTCCAAGGTGCCAAAAATACGGAAGAAATCATAATGGAAGGTACTTTAGGTATTCAAATGCTTGCTATGGGTGTGGAAAGATGACCCACAAGATTTTTGAATGTACACATGCTCAAAGGGCAAAAGAGTTGGTGTTAAAGCTTCTCTTACGTTCCAAAAGTGTGGAAGGGTCCATTCGAGGGATTGTTTGGCCGGTTGAAGTGATTGTTTTTGGTGTGGCGCAAAGGATTATAAGTTGAGGCATTGTCCATGGATTACCAAAAATTATGAGGACGGACATCGACGATCTCAACCATACCCCTCCAAGTTCTCTAGACCTACCATAGTGCTTCACTAGTATGTTGAAGGGTTCTGATTATGCTGCATATGCTTTGATCGATCCGAGTGCTACTCTATCTTTCATTAATCCTTTTGTTGCCAGTAAGCTTCATGTGTGTCCCAAATTGTTTTGTGAACATTGTCAAGTGTCTATCCCTATTGGTAAGTCCATTATTGCTAAAAGAATCTATTAAGATTATCCAATGTTTATATGGCATAATGTCTTGCCTTGTGATTTTGTTGAATTTGACATGGTAGATTTTGATATTATTCTTGGGATGGATTAGTTACATACATATCATGCTTCTATTGATTATATAACTCGCACGGTTAGGTTTCAATTCCCTAATAGGCCCGTCCTTGAGTGAGAAAGTTGTAATGTGGTAGTCAAGGCCAAATTTATTTCTTGTCTTAAAGCCCAAAAGTTGATTTCTAAAGGTTGCATATATCATCTTTTAAGGTTAGAGATGTTGAGTCTAAAAGTCAATCCTATTAAGTCGGTTCCGGTGGTCAACAAGTTTCTTGAAGGCCTTCATGATGAGCTTCCCAGTGTTCCTCCCCAAAAGGAAATAGATTTTGGTATAGAAATCCTTCCCAATACATAACCCATTTCTATTCTCCCTTACCATGTAGCCCCTGCGTGTTGAAGGAGTTGAAGGATCAATTGAGGGATTTGTTAGAGAATGGTTTCATAATGTCATGACCCAAGCCTAGCGCTTAGATGTGACACGATGAATGAAGAATGTGGAAGGACTACAATCAAGTCTCTTAACATATCATTACACATCCTTGGTCGTGGAAGCAATTAAACAATAATAAAATAGTAGGAATAAGGCAACACGAGACTAAGGGACATCTTTCATATCATAAAACATCAAAGAGTCAAGAGAGTCAAGGCTCATAGCATCTTTACATAACTTATGCAACAACATCTCTAAACATAGAACTTAGCAGGGGCCAAGACAAACAACCAGGTTCACCCTCATAGTCATAGTAGCCAACATAAAAAGAGTTAATGCATAGCATAATATAGAGAAGCATGTCCTCGAAGTTGAGGACTCACCAACTTGCTTTGAGAGAATTAGTACTAGCCACGTGGAGGAAGAGGATGATCAAGTGGAGCTTCGGTACCAACATGGTAACATCATATAGACATAGAGTATGTGGTAGTACGTCTGAATGCACTAAGTATGTAGGATGCAATGCAACAAGAGATAGACAACATAGTCAAAATGCAATATCATAACCAATCAGTAGCATAATAACAATATGACATGTATGAATGATGCTTGAAATAAAACATGATTATGTAGGACATATTACATGTGAAGGAAGAGACCTTCATCATAGACAAAGAAACTTAGTACTTAAAATCAAAGGTAAACCACCCCTTAATAGTGATTGAGGTACCAACCCCTCAATTGGTTGACGGACATGACCACCCACTGCCAAAAGTGATTGAGGTACCAACCATCAATTGCTTGATGGCTTACCACCCACATCCAAGGTGCTTGAGGCATCTCCCCTCAATTGGCTATGGTCAACTCACAAAACAATAGATACTTCTCATGAAATCCACACATGTATACCATCCTTTTATCATCATAAGTCACTTAACTCATATGCCATGCATTAGGCCTTCAACAAATCAAGAAACATAATCCAGACATTTTATCAAACACTTGGCAGGTATGTAATGCTAGTGTAAAAATATGCAATTCAAGAGTGAAATCATGCAAGAAAACTTAATGTAAAACCACCCAACAATACTTGGTAATACCCTCATGAAAATACATCAAAACCCTTGATGAAATCTAAAGGTAAATCATAGATCCATAGTTCAAAACATGCTTAAACAGTCACAGTTTTACAATGTCCAAACATAGTTCATAGTCAAATTCATAATAGAAAACCTATAAGTAAAATCAACTAGAAATTAGTAATTTAGGTGAATAGGAAGCTTTTACTAGTTTACTTCTGATTTTACTTATGCATTTTCTAAGTTGATTTTACTTATGTTTCCATGGCTGAAAGGAACCAATGGTTGAAACCCACATACCTTAGCTTTGGAGAATCTCTTGATGAATATTGGAATGGAGATGAAGCTAGAGTGAAATTCTTAAGATCCGAAATGAGTTTGGAACCCTTGATTTTAAGTAAAATATTTGTCTAAGTTTTTAGGAGAGTATTGAGGAATGTCTTATATGATATGATGGTGAAATATGACTAAGTATAGGTATTTTTACGCATGGGAAGAGTTAGGTACAAGACTCAAAAGCCTTGGAATGAACAACAAAACTAGCCGAAAATAACACTGGTCCATGTCTGGTCCCCGACGCGAACCCAGCGCATGGGACAAATTTATACAGCTCTGCGATAGGTACGTATCGCACAGCTGTCGCGGATAGCTACTAGAGTTCAAAAATTTGTAAAAAACAACTTTTGCTACGGGTCTTCTAAAATTCGGGTTATACCCATTTCCCACTCAATTTTCCCCCCAAACCAGAATATAAAGTTGAATTTTTATTATAATACATGGATTTTGTGATATATGAAAATTATGATTTCAGGCACTTCTTAGGCATATTTTTAGGGACTTTTGGGGTAGTTTCAATATCTTTCATTTGGGAGCATTCGTACCGGAATGTCAGAAAAGCATACATAAGAAGAGTAATCATGAGGAGATCATCTCTAACAAGAATGCAGTAATGCACTTAAACATCATTTCAAAAATCTCAACATAAGTGTCAAAAATCATCTGGAACTTGTCAATATAAGCATGAATGGATGCAAATGACATAGGGTTTGATACATGAGACACAAAATCACATAGAATACTTAGAATTAGTACCTTAGGCTTGAGTATAATGAAAGAGACAAGGATATCGCTTTTGAATGTTTGCTTCAGCCTCCCATGCAGCATTTCCGGCTAATTGATTAGTTCCTCAACCTCTTCACTTGTCTATCCAAGATCACTACTGGAACTTCTTTATAAGTCAAATTGTCTTCAACGACCCCTACAACATCCAATGGGACAATGGCATTCAGATCACCCACATATTTCCTCAATATAGATATGTGAAATGCCGGATGCTCCAAGTCTATTTCACTACGAAACTTCAACTCATAAGCCACCTTGCCAATCCTCCTCAACACCCATAAGGGCCCACAAATCTTGGACTCAATTTACCCTTCTTACTAAAATAAACCACACCCTTTATGGGTGAAACTTTCAAATAGACCCAATCACCAACTTTAAGTTCAAGCACTCCTCTCCTCACATCGACATAGTACGTTTGAAGACTTTGGGTTGTTTTCAACCTTTCACTAATAAACCTTACCTTCTCCATAGCCTATTGACCAGATCCGAACCCAATAAAGATATTTCTCCCACTTCAAACTACCCAACTAGTGATCTACAACGCCTAACATAGAGGACCTTTAAAGAAGTCATACCAATGCTAGAATGATAGCCATTATTATAAGAAAACTTAATCAGTGGAAGATGTTCATTCCAAGTACCCTTAAACTGCAAAACACAATCTCTAAGAATATCTCAAGAGTTTGGATAGTTCTTTCAGCTTGGCCATCCGTTTGAGGGTGAAAGTTTGTACTAAGCTTAACCTTGGTACCAAGACCTCTTTGGAAGCACCTCCGATAGTGTAAAATGAATTGAGCACTACGATCCATTATGATAGACAAAGGCACCCATGCAATCTAACTAACTCATGAATGTACAACTTAACATAGTCTGCGGGCCCCATAAGTAGTCTTAACCGGTAGGAAAAGTGCCGACTATGCCATTTTATCAACCAGAACCCAAATAACATCAAAACGCTTTCTAGTCTTAGGCAACCCAACCACAAAATCCATGTTAATTTCCTCCCATTTTCAAGTAGGAATCTCTATATCTTGGGTTAGGCCACTCTTCCTTTGGTGTTCGGCTTTGACTTGTTGGCAACTATGACAACAATATACAAATTTGGCAATATTTTTCTTCATACCACACCACCAAAACACATCCCTCAAATCTCTATACATCATGGTAGAACCTGGCTAAAAATAATAAGGAAAATTATGAGCCTCATTAAGAATCTTCTTTCTCAAATCATCAACACAAGTCACACACAACCTAACTTGGTGTCTAAGGGCACCATCTCCCCCTTGGGAGAAAGCCTCCATCTTTTACTCTCTCACCAAGGCCTTCAATTCTAACAAGGAAGGGTCAAGATCTTTCTTTTCTTTTACCTCATCAAACAAGTAGGACTTTGAACCATCAACAACCACAATACCACCATTATCAACCTCTTCCAACCTAACCCCCAACCTAGCCAACTGATGGACTTCTATAGCCACATCTTTGCCCCTATCATTAACATGAGCTAGGTTACCTATAAACACCTTACTCAAAGCATCAGCCGCAATATTAGCCTTAACGGGATGATAACGCACACATATATCGTAATCCTTAAGAAGCTCTAACATCCTTCGTTGCCTCATGTTGAGATCTTTTTGAGTGAACACATATTGGAGTCTCTTATCATCAGTAAACACATAAACGTGCACTCCATACAAATAACGACACCAAATATTCAAAGCAAATACCATGGCGGCCAATTAAAGATCATAAGTAGGATAATTATTTTCATGCACTTTGAGATGTCTAGAAGCATAGGCTATCACCTTACCATTTTGCATCAAATCAAACCTAAGCTAATTCGGGAGACATCACAATACATAACAAACTCTTCCAACCCTTCCGGAAGAGACAAGATAGGAGCGGACACAAGCTTATCCTCCAAGTTTGGAAACTCTATTCACACTCATCTGTCCACAAAAACATAGCCTTCTTTTGAGTCAACTTAGTCATGGGGGAAGCAGTGGAAGAGAACCTATTCACAAACCTCTGGTAGTAACCCTCTAAGCCCAAGAAGCTCTCAATAGCCTATGGGGTCAATGGTCTAGGCCAATTTCTAATCACATCCATTTTTTTAGGATCCACTTTTACACCATCCTCGACACCACATGACCTAGAAAGGAAACCTCTTTCAACCATAATTCACAGTTTTCATACTTGGCATACAACTTCTCTTCCCTCAATCTTTGAAGCACTACACTCAAATGAGCCACATGCTCCTCCTCACTATGAGAATAGATCAACATATCATCAATGAAAACCACCACAAACAAATAAAGGTAGGCTTTAAAGACCCTATTCATAAGATCCATGAACATAGCCGGTGCATTTGTCAATCCAAAAGACATAACCACAAATTCATAGTGCTTATACTTAGTCTGGAAGGCCGTCTTAAGAATGTTACACTCCCTCACCTTCACTTGATGATACCCGGACCGAAGATCAATCTTAGGAAGTGACTAGCCTCTTGTAGTTGGTCAAACAAATCGTCAATCCTTGGTAGAGGGTACTTATTCTTGATGGTAACCCTATTATGTTGCCGGTAGTGAATACACATTCTAAGAAAACAATCCTTCTTCAAAAACAACACTGATGCACCTCAAGGTGATTGGCTAGGCCTAACAAAACCCTTCTCGAACAACTCCCTTAATTGCTCCTTCAACTCCTTTAATGCCACCGGGGCCACACGATAAGGAGGAATTGAAATGGATTGAGTATTGGGGAGGAGGTCTATTCCAAAATTTGTTTTCCTTTCAAGAGGAACACAAGGAAGGTCACTAGGGAAGACATCTAGGAATTTATTAACCATCGGAATCGACTCTACAGGAAGGACATTAGACACCACATCCCTAACCCTCACAAAATGATAGACACACCTCTTGGATATCAATGTTTGGGCTTTAATGCAAGAGATAAACCTACCCTTGACCACTGCATCATGACTCTCTCACTCAAGGACAGGTTCATTTGGGAATTGGAACTTGACCCTATGGGTTCTACAATAAAAAGAGGAATAATATGCACGTAGCTAATCCATCCCAAGAATGACATCAAAATCTGTCATATCTAACTCAATAAGATCACAAGGAAATATTTTATGCAAGATGCAAATGGGAGAATTTCTAAAGACCTTTTTAGCAACAATAGATGCACCAACGGGAGTACATACCTCATAATACTCACAGAATAATTCAGGCTCAACATGAGACTTGTTGGCAACAAATGGAGTAACAAAAGAAAGAGTGGCACCTAGGTCAGTCAATGTATACACATTGAAATCAAAGACTTTTATGATAACGGTGACGACATCTGCCACTTCATCAACCCCTTGTCTTCTTTGGAGTGCATAGAAACGATTTCTCCTTTGGGAACCATTTTGTTGACCTCCTCCTCCAAAAGGAACCACATTAGCATCCTGGCCTTGTGGACAAACATCCTTACCCTTGTTACGATTAAGTGGACAATCAATCATCTTGTAGCCTACTTCTTCGTACTAAAGAAAGCTTTAGTATCCCTCAAGTATGGGCCACCATGACCCCTACCATACTTTGGACACATAGAATTACGCACCATACCACCATTACCTTAGGCCCTTGGGTAGTCATTTGTAAACCTCTTATTAGGAGCATATGAGGACCCTTTGCCTTGATGAAATCAGCCACCTTTGCAACTTTTGAACATACCATCAAAATGGGCCCTCTTGGCCTCATTACTCCTCCTCTTTATCAACTTCTCCTCCTCTAATTGCTTTACATAAGTCATCAAATAGGACAAATCCATGTCAATAATCAACATGGTGATACGACATTCTTCACTCTCAAAATCAGATACACCCATCATAAACTTATTCATTCTAGACCTCGAGTTGGTAACCAAGTGTGGAGCATATTTTGAGAGTTGGTTGAACTTGAGAGCATACTCGCTCACACTCATATATTCTTGCTTCAAATTCATGAACTACATCATTTTGGCCTCCCTAAACTCAAGAGGAAAGCAACGGTTGAGGATAGCCACCTTAAACTACTCCCATAAAACCACATTGTTGTTCCACTTCTCCTTCTTCCATTGAGTATATCATATTCGATCCACCCTCTTGAGTTGGTAGACTGCCAACTCTTCCTTCTCTTATGACCTCACAACAATGATAGCCATCACTTTGTATACCTCATCAATAAACTATTGAGGGTCCTTATCGATCTTATACCCTTTGAACTCCGGTGGTTTCATCCTCATAAAATCTCTCACCCGATATGCCGGAGTAGGAGCATGAGGTTCTTGGACCGATTGATTCACTTAATTAGCCACAACTTGAGCTACCAAGGTAAGACAATCTCGGAGCTCTCCATGAGCCTACTGTTCCTCGAGTGTGAGGGCTCTTCATCCTCTTGAGTTAGGCATAATCTAGCATAGAAAAGAACATTCGTTAATGGGGGAAAACCTCACCTTAACTTCTATACCATGACATAGAGTAAGAAGAAGGGAAACATTTCCTAAAACTCCTCATTGCCTCTTACTCATAATTGTAGTGTACAACACAACTATGAATAAGACTCTAATCAATGCGCTGTGTTGGTGGTCAAGGACCATTAAATAACCTAGTGCTCCGATACCAAGTTTTTCATGACCCAAGCCTAGGGCCTAGACATGACACGATGAATGGAGAACCTGAAGAGACCCCAATCAAGCCTCTTAACATATCATTACACATCCTTGATCGCAAAAGCAATTAAATAATAATAAAAGAGTAGGAATAAGGAAACGTGGGACTAAGAGACATCTTTCGTATCATAAAATATCAAAGGGTCAAGAGAGTCAAGGCTCATAGAATCTTTACACAAATTGTCCAATAACACCTCTAGACATAGAACTTAGCAGGAGCGTACGCAAGCAACCGGGATCACCCTCATAATCATAGTATACAACATAATAGGATTTAATACATAGCATAATCACGAGAAGCAAGTCCATAGAGTTGAGGACTCAACAAATTGCTTTGAGAGAATTCTTACTAGCCACATGGAGGAGGAGGATGATCAAGTGGAGCTCCGGTTCTTACTTGATAATATGATGTAGGCATAGAGTATGTGTTAGTACCTTTGAATATACTAAGTATGTAGGATGCAATGCAACAAGAGATAGGCAACATAGCCAAAATGCAATATTATAAGCAATGGGCAGCATAATAATAATATGACATATATTAATGATACTCAAAGTAAAACATGCTTATTTAAGACATATTACATGGGAAAGAAGAGAATATCATCATAGACCAAATAACTTAGTACTCAGAATCTAAGGTAACCACCCTTTAGTAGTGATTGAGGTACCAACCCCTCAATTGATTGACAGACATGACCACCCTTCGCCGAAAGATTGAGGTACCAATCCCTTAATTGGTTGATGATTTACCACCCCCATCCAGGGAGATTGAGGTAAAAACCCTCAATTTGTTGGTGAACATGACCACCTGCCGCCGAAAGTGATTGAGGTACCAACCCCTTAATTGGTTGATAGCTTACCACCCCTATCTGAGATAATTAATGCATCACCCCTCAATTGGCTATGGTCATTTCACATCACAATAGATACTTCTCATGAAATCAGCACATGTATACCATCCTTTCATCATCATAAAGCCTCTTAACTCATATGCCATGCATTAGGCCTTCAGCAACTCAAGAAACATAATTCGATCATTTTATCAAACACTTGGGGTGTGTAATAGTAGTGTAATACCATGCAATTCAACAATGAAATCATGAAAGAAAACTTAATATAAAACCACCCACAAAAACTTGGTAATACCGTCAAATAACATACATCAAAACACTTCATAAAATCTAAAGATAGATCTAAGATTCATAGATCAAAACATGTTTAAACAACCACACTTTTACAAAAGCCTAATAGAGTTCATAGTCAAGGTCATAATAGAAAATCCATAAGTAAAATCAACTTAGAAGCTAATAATATAGGTGAAAAGTAATCTTGGGAACCATGGGGGAAAGGATCTATTTGTTGAAACCCACATACCTAACTTTTGGAGAAGTTTGGAATGGAGACTTGAAGCTTGAGTGAAATCTTTAAGATCTTGAATGAGTTTAGAACCCTTGATTTTGAGTAAAATATTTGTCTAAGTATTTGGGAGAGTATTGGCGAATGTTTTGTATGATATGAAGGTGAAATATGTGTAAGTATACGTAGTTCTACGCACAGGAAAACTTAGTCCAAAGAACGAAAAGCCTTGGACAGAACAACAAAACTGGGCAAAGTAACACTCGTCCGTGTCTGTTGCACGATACGAACCCAATGAATAACATAAATTTATAGAGTTCGATAGGTCTGCATCGGAGAGCTGTCGCGGGCAGCTACTGGAATTAGAAAAATTGTCAAAATTAACTTTTGCTGTGGGTTTCCCAAAAGTCGAGTTATACCTATTTCCCACTCAATTTTCCCCATAAACAAGAATACAAAGCCGAATTTTTGATATCACACACGAATTTTGAGATATATGGAAATTACGATTCTAGGCACTTCCGAGGCACATTGTTGGGAACTTTTTGGGATCATTTCACATAAGGTCTAGCAAGTTACATTAGGATGAACCAGTGTTGTTTGTAAAGATAAAGGATGCCTCCCTTAGAATAGACATTGATTACCAGCAACTTAATGGGGTTACCATAAAGAATAAGTACACTCTTCAAGTATTGATGACCTTTTTGATCAACTACAAGGGGCTAGTGACTTTTCTATGATTGATCTTCAGTTTGAATACCACCAAATGAAGGTATAGAAGTGAGATATCACCAAGACGGGTTTTCATACTAGGTATGGGCATTTTGAATTTTTGGTAATGTCTTTTGACTTGATTAATGCACAGACTATATTTATGGATCTCATGAATAGAGTCTTTAAATCCTACCTTGATATATTCGCGGTGGTCATTATTGATGATATATTGATTTATTCCGGGAGTGATAAAGAACATGTGAATCAAGAGTCTTTTCATGTTGATGTGTTTACTGACCTCAAGAGTCTCCAATATGTATTCACACAAAAAGATCTTAACTTGAGACAATGAAGGTGTTTAGAACTCCTTAAGGGTTATGACATGAGTGTGCACTATCATCCCGACAGAGCTAATGTTGTGGCCGATGCTCCAACTAGAGTGTCCATGGGTAGTCTAGCTCATATTGAGGTTGGTAACATAGTGGTGGCTAGAGAAGTTCACACAGTAGGCTAGGTTGGGGGTTAAGTTGAAGGAAATTGAAAATAGTGGTGGTTGATGGTTCTAAATCTTCTTCGATTGAGGAAGTAAGGTCAAAAGAATACCTTGACCCCACCTTGCGAGAGGTGAAGGCTTTGATGAAGGATGGTAAAGTGGAAGTTTTCTCCCAAGGGGGAGATGGTACCCTTAGGTACCAAGACAGGCTGTGTGTCCCTAATGTTGATTACTTGGGAGTGTTGATTTTGAATGAAGCCCATAATTCATCTTATTCTATTCACTCTGGTTCCACAAAGATGTATAGAGACTAGAGGAAGTGTATTGGTGGGATGGTATAAAGTGAGATATTGCTAAGTTTGTAGCCGATTGTCACAATTGCTAACAAGTGAAAGCCGAACATCAAAGGCTTGGTGGCCTAGCCTATGACATAGAAATTCCTACTTGCAAGTGGGAAGAGATCAAAATGGATTTTGTCGTTGGGTTGCCAAGCACTAGGAAACACTTTGATTCTATTTGGGTTATTGTGGATAGAATGACAAAGTTGGATCACTTTCTACTTGTCAGAACAACATATGGTGTTTAAGACTATGCCAAGTTGTATATTCATTAGTTGATTAGATTGTATGGTTCACCCTTTTATATCATTTCAAATTGGAGTGCTTAATTCACTTCTCATTTTTGGAGGTCCTTCCAAAAGTGTCTTGGTACCAATGTCAAGCTTAGCATGACTTTTCATCCTCAAATGGATGGTCAAGCCGAAAGGACTATCCAAACTCTTGAGGATATGCTCAGAGTTTGTGTTTGGGAGTTTAAGGGTAGTTGGGATGAACATCTTCCACTTATTAGGTTCGCTTACAAAAATAGTGACCACTCAAGCATATGCATCCTTTTGAAGCTTTATGTGGTAGGCATTGTAGATCCCTTTTTGGGTGATTTGATGTGAGGGAGATGGCTTTGATAGGCGTAGACTTGGTCATGAAAGCTTTGGAGAAGGTGATGTCGATAAGGAAGAGATTGAAGACGGCTCAAACCAGACAAAAGTCGAACTACAATGTGAGAAGAAGAGATCATTAGTTTAATGTGGATGATTGGGGTTACTTGAAGGTATAGCCCATGAAGGGTGTAGTTCGGTTTGGCAAGATGCAAAAATTGAGGAATTGGAGTTGCCTATGGAGATTAATATGATGCATTCGTTCTTCCATGTATCTATGTTGGGGAGATGTATTGGTGGCCCAAGTGCTATAGTGAAACGCCCCAAAAAGACCCAAAAATATGCCTCAAATATGCCCATAATCATAATTTTCACGTATCTCAAAAATCGTGCGTGATATAAAAAATTTGACTTGATATTCGTGATCAGGGGAAAAATTGAGTGACGAATGGGTATAACCCCAATTTTAGAGGAACCGTAGGGAAAAATAAGTTTTTAAAAATTACGATTTCCAGAGACGATCTGTTCCCTGGGCGCTACTCACCAGGGGCGCGGAGAAGTACATTTTTTTCTTTAGTTTCTTATTTCAGCAAAAGGCATTGGGATATTCACCCCATGCCTACCTATCCACAAAATCATCTGTACTTAGCCATTTTTCAACTCTATATCAATAAAAATACTCTCAAAACCCTTTCTAACACGTAACCAAATATTTCATTAAAATTCAAGTGTCTCAAGCTTAATTCTAGATCTCAAGAACTCTATTAAAGCTTCAAGTCTCCTTAAAGACTACATCAATTAAACCCATGTCTGAGGTATATGGGTTTCAACTATTGGGTCCTTTCACCCATGGTGCCAAACCTTCCTATTTTATGAAAATTGCATATCTTCAAGTTGTATTACTTATGGGTATTACATATTATGGATTATGATTATAAACTATGTTGGGGTTTATGAAATGTCGATTGAAAACACATCTATGCATATTTGAAGTATATAATATGAGACGGTTTTGTCTATGGAGACTATGCATGTTTTGAGCTATGAAACAATGATCTATTATGAGATTTGATGATGGATTTCAACGTATCTTACATAAGGGTTTTATTAATAATTAGTTTGCTCAAGTTATTTCACTCTTGAATTGCATGATTTTCAGCTAGCATTACACACCCGTCAAGTGTTTGATAAATGTCTTGACAAGGATTCTTGAGTTACTGATGGTCTATTGTATAGTCTACAAGCCTAATGATGTTATGATGATTAAGGGATTATATGTATGCATTAGATCTATGGAAAATATCCATGGTGTTGCAAGTTTACCACACCTTGTTGAGGGGGTAACAAGTCTCAATCACCTTGTCAGGGAGTGGCATGCCCGTACTACCACATTGAGGGGTATATACCTCAATCACCTTGTCGGGTGGTGGCATATCGTACTACCAGGTTGAGGGGTATGTACCTCAATCATCTTGTCGTAGGGTGGCATGCCCGTACTACCACGTTGAGGGGTATGTACCTCAATCACCTTATCAGGGGATGGCATGCCTGTAATAACACGTTGAGGGGTAGGTACATCAATCACTTTCCAAGGGAGTGTCATGCCTTGGAGTTCAAGTAATAGTATAGTTGGGCTATATTGATATGGTAACTTCATACACACGTAAGCCATATTTGCAAGTTATATGATTTACAAGTATGTTTTACCTCAAGCATTGATCATGCATGCCATATTGATATTATACATATCCATTGCTTATGACTATGCATTTTTACTATGTTGCCTATGTCTTATTGCATTGCATATTACATACTTAGTACATGCAAAAGTATTAATGCATACTCTATGCCTATATGATATTACCATACGGAACCAGAGCACCCCTCCATGTGTCTAGTTTTGGCATTTCGGAAGATAAGCTTTGTTGAGTCCTTAAGTCCGGGCATATTAGCTATGCTACTCTTACTACTTGATGTCATTTTATGTTCAACATTTGATACTATGAGGGTGAGTTCAGAAAGTATCTTGTCCCAGCTCAATTCTACGTTTAGAGGTGTTGTTGGAACAATTGATGTACTTATGCCTTGATCTTTGACTCTTTTATTCTTTATAAATGTCAAGACTTCCTTTAGTCCCTTGTTCCTTATTTATATGTCTTGTTGTTATTAGTTTTCTTAAGTGACCAAGAATGTATTGTTGATATGCTAAGAGGCTTGTATGGGGTTCCTTCTTTCTCATTCACCATGTCACATCTAGGCCCTGGGTTTGGGTCGTGACAAACATCGTATAAAAGAACTAAGTTGTTATTGGTCCTCGGAATCCAAAACACTGCGTCAGTTAGAATCTTGTTGATTGTTGTGAAGTGCACCACAACTATGAGTGAGAGGTTATGAGGCATTTTAGGGATCTATCTCGTGCTTTAGAAGTAAGGTAAGGCTTTTTCTTCTAACAAATGCTTTTTGCTATTCTAGATCATGCTATACCAAGAGGAAGATTAAGCAGAGACCGTTTGCTCGAGGAGAAACCATCCCGTCCCGCTCCTCAAGCTCCTCAAGATGGGGAAGTGGCCCATGATGAATTCCATGATCCAATCACCGTGTTGGCTCATGTTATGACCAACTAAATCAACCCAAAGGCCCAAGCCCCTCATGCTCCTACTCCGACATCAAGGGTGAGGGTTTTTACTATGATGAATCCACTGGAGTTCTATGGGTTCAAGGTGGATGAGGATCCTCAAGAATTCATTGATAAGATGTATTTATGGGGGTTAACTAGGAGAAGAAAGTGAAGTTGGTAGCCTACCAACTTAAAGGGGTGGCTCAAATATGGTTCACTCAATGGAAGATGGAGAAGCGGAATCAAAATGTTACCCATTGGGAAGAGTTCAAAGCAGCATTTCCCAATCGATTCTTCCCTATTAATTTGAGGAAGGCAAAGTTGATGGAATTTATATATCTAAAGCAAGGATCTATGAGTGTGAGGGAGTATTCCCTCAAGTGCAACCAACTCTCCAAGTATGCCCCTCAATTGGTTGTCAATCCGAGGTCAAGGATGAATAAATTTGTGTGGGGTATGTCGGACTTGTTTAATGAGGAGTGCCATCCTGCCATGCTAATAGGAGGTATGGATTTATCCACCTCATGATATATGCCGAACAAGTAGAGTCTGAAATACTTAGGAAAAAAAGTAGTGGTAATTCTAAGAAGGCTCATTTTAAAGGTAGTTTCCAAAATTCCAAGGGTGGCCGGTTTCCTCAAGGCCACAAGTTTTAAGGCCAAGGGTCTTCCAATGCTCCTAATAGAAAGTTTCATAATGATAACCCTATATGTCAAAGGTGTGGTAGGAGCCATAATGGCCCATGTTTGAAGCACACTAATGCTTGCTATAGTTGTGCTGAGGTGGGTCATAAGGTGATTGATTGCCCTTGTGGTAAAACTAAAGGTAGAGATGGTCGTCCACAAGGCCAAGGTGTAAATGCGGCTCCAAAGAGGATAGGAGGGCAACAACATGTTGCTCCAAGACAAGGGGTGAATGAGGTGCCCGATGTCATCATTGGTAAGTTAAAGAATTTTGATTTTGATGTGTATGCTTGGATAGACCCGGGTGCCACTCTTTCTTTTATTACTCCTTTTGTTGCGAAAAAGCTCCATGTTAGCCCTAAAATGTTGTGTGAACCTTATGAAGTGTCTACCCTCATTGTTGAGTCCATTGTTCCTAAAAGAGTCTGTAGAAATTGCCCTATATTCATTTTGCATAAAATCTTGCCTTTTGATTTTGTTGAATTAGATATGGTGGATTTTGATGTCATTCTTCAGATGGATTAGTTTCTTGCATATTATGCTTTTATTGACCATAGAACCCATAGGGTTAAATTCCAATTCCCTAATGAACCTGTCCTTGTATAGAAAAGTTGTGATATGGTTGTCAACGGTAGATTCATTCCTTGTCTTAAAACGTAAAAGTTAATTTCTAAAGGGTGTCTCTATCATCTTGTGAGGGTTAGAGATGTTGAGTCCATGGTCCTCCCTATAGAGTCGGTTCCGATAGCTAGTGAATTCCTTGATGTGTTTTCCAATGAGCTTCCCGGTGTTTCTCCCGAAAGGTCAATAGATTTTGGTATAGACCTCTTTCCAAACACTCAACCCATTTCTATTCTCCATTACCATATGGTCCTGGTGGAGTTGAACGAGTTGAAGGAGCAATTGAGGGATTAGTTGGAGAGGGGTTTATAAGGCCTAGTAAATCACTTTGGGGGCACTGATGTTGTTTGTGAAGAAGAAGAATGGTTTTCTTAGAATGTGCATTGATTACCAACAACTTAATTGAGTCACCATAAAGAATAAGTACCCTCTACAAAGGATTTATGACCTTTTTGATCAACTTCAAGGGGCTAGTCACTTTTCTAAGATTGATCTTCGGTCCGGGTATCACCAAGTGGAAGTGATGGAGTGTGAAATTCCCAAGACGACTTTCTAGACTAGGTATGAGCACATTGAGTTTGTGGTTATGTGTTTTGGGTTGACTAATGCACCGACTATATTTATGGATCTTATGAATAGGGTCTTCAAACCCTACCTTGACTTGTTTGTAGTGGTTTTTATTGAAGATATCTTGGTCTATTTCCATAGTGAGGAGGAACATGTGGATCTCTTGAGGGTGGTATTGCAAATTTTGAGGGAGGAAACAATGTATGCTACATATGAAAAAATATGAGTTTTTGTTGAAAGAGGTTGCTTTTCTGGGGCATGTGGTGTCAGGTGATGACATTAAGATGGATCTTAAGAAGTAGGAGGTGATTAGAAATTGACCTAGACCATTCAATCCATCGGACATTAGAAGTTTCTTGGGTTTGGCGGGACATTACTGGAGGTGTGTGAATGTCTTCTCTTCTATTGCTTCTCCTATGACTAAAATTAACACAAAAGAAGGCAAAAGTTGTGTCGACCGATGAGTGTAAAAAGAATTCCCACTCTTAAAAGATTGAAAGATTACTCTTGTGAGCCATTCATGTCAAGGCAAGGGAACATATATGATTATTATTTGCCCTCATGTTCAAATTAGGATCACTAGTAGAGGTCAAGCATGTTATTGATCTATTCATGTCAAACTCTCATGTCTCTTGCAAGTTATTCATGTTATGATTAAAGTATGATTATTTCAAGCATTCTGTGGGATTAGACTTAACACCTATTGAGGCTTAAGATAGAGGCTCAACATAAGGGGTTCTTATATAAAGTCTTTAATCTCTAAACTATGTGCCACCATAGGATTATATATTTTACTCTTGCTATACTAGTGGATCCATCTAGTTCATGTTATTATGTTTAGTTTGCCTTGGAAAGTAGACCACACTTCGTCGGGAGGTGTTATGCCCGGTCACCTGTACCGAGGGGGGTGTCATGCCTTGGTTTCTAAGCTGTAGCGCTTGGTCTATGTCGGTTGTGGTCTCTTGCCACCTATGTATGGTATATTATGCATATTAAATGTTTTACGACCATGTGTTATTACAAGCATTGATCATGGATGTCATATTGAGGTTAGTATCAATTGGTTATTATTATGCATTCTCAATATTATGGCTTATGTCTTTGATGCATTGCACCCCACATAGTCGGTACATTCCAAGTACTAACACATATTTTATGCCTACATGATATTACCATGTAGGGACCAGAGCTCCTTTTGATCATCGTCCTCCACGTGGCTAGTTCGGTACTTAGAAGAAAGCTTGGTGTGTCCTCAATTTCGAGGACAATAGTTATATTACACATTCTAAGTTCAGACTTCTTATTTTATGTTGAACACTTATTATCATGAGAATGAGCCCAAGAAGTGTTTTGGCCCCCGCTTCATTCTAAAGGTGAGGTGTGTTAGATAAGCTTGTATATTCTCTTGAGCTTAACTCTTCTTATGTTTCTATATTTATGAAAGACTTCCCTTAGTACCGTTTCTCTTTTTATACTTGACTCTTGTTGATGTTTATTTTTATTTCCGCAACCAAGGATGAGTACAAAATATGTAAGAGGATTGTTTGGGTTGTCTTCGGACTTCTCATTTGCCGTGTCACGTCTAGGCCCTAGACTCGTGGTCGTGACAAGCTAGAGATACTTGAAGGTTTCCCCATGAAGGGTGTTGTATGGTTTGGCAAGAAGTTCAAGTGAAGCCCTAAATATGTAGGGCCTTTACCGGATCTTGAGACATGCTGCTAAAGTTGCAAATGAATTAGAATTGCCCATGGAGATGAGCATGGTTCATCCGATCTTACATGTCTCTATGTTGAGGAAGTATGTTGGCAACTCTAATTCCATTATGCCCTTAGAGGTGGTGAATGTTGAAGAAAATTTGACTTATGAGAGTTCTGGTGGCAATTGTGGATAGGCAAGTCAAAAGGTTAATAAAAAAAACATAGTGTCCATTAAAGTCCTTTGGAGGAACTAATAAGTCAAAATCGCTACTTGAGAAGACGAAGCCGATATGAAGAAGTGATACCCCTATATCCTCCATTCTAATCATTCTTGAGGTATTAAGATCTTCCTATTTGAGAACACTCATTGCATGTCACTTCATACCATTCATGCACAATTATATGATTTTGAGGTTACAT
>JAABOM020003459.1:0-20494 GCA_011800125.2 Solanum clarkiae
AAACAAAAAGGAAAAGGTGCAACAACTTTCTGCGCAGAATCTGTCCAACAAATTTCAGCAGCGTAGCTAGCATCTATTTTGTGTTTTTCATGATAAAACTATTCTAATCACACAACTATAATCACTTACCTTTTCCTTCAAGGTGCAGAGGCTCCTTAATAACCCTAAATAAGTCTTTTGGTAGCTTCACAAGGTTGAGAAAAGTTGAGAGCAAATAGAGAGAGCATTCTGATTCTTTTTCTGTTCAAAATGATAGTGAATTGTGGGAGCTTCTTTAGTCCTCTTTTTATGGAGGGATTAGGCCAAACTTCTCTTGACGTCTTGACCAGCATAATACATGCACTATCATGTAGCTTACCCACCATCTTGGCCCTCAAAGTTGGGCCTTTTTGGAGCACCAACTTGATGGACTTGGGCTACCAAAATTTTCAGATTTTGCTCTTTTCGTTTGGGCCCAATTTGTTAAGTGTCTTGGATAGTCTTTGGTCCATTTTTAGTACTTCTCTTGGGCTGAACATATAGTTAATTTATTGTGCTAAAACATGGGCCAAAGTTACACTATTAACACGTACTTTATTCGTAATTGAACTTGGACAATTTCGACGCCGGGTCTCATCTCCATTTAATTAGCAATTTAAGCTGGGCAAGCAGCTGACTCACCTACTTGCTTCCTAAGTCCTATAAGCACCTCAATTTTCTCACTTCATTTTAAGTCTGTAATCCCCTCACTTCAACACAAGGCATGTATACACTCGATCCTCTTAAGAGCTAGACGCACATATAGCCCATTAACGCGAGATTCAACCACTTTTGAAAACTTGCGCTAGTTTAACCAAATCATATCATATTTCATTTGTATAGTATAAGTATGGTAAAGTGTGGGGTGTTACAAAGCCTATGGTGTTAGTTAGTATGCATTGAATTTAAATTGTGGGAGTGAGAATGTTTTCTCAGTCCCTGAATTCTAAATTCTTTTGAGTAAGCATAAGTGTCTTCTTTTCGGTCGGGGAATTTGAACTACTTGAGTAGCATATGACTATATAAGCGATTGTGAATGTTTGATACTCCTTTATTTGTCATAGTGGGATTGCCAAGTCTCTTATTATGTTCTTGATTGCTTAATAACTTTGCAATCCTATATGAAAATAGTAGTTGGGTACTTGAATCAAAGGAGATATTGTATATGTCGTTAATATAGCTGCTATATTTTTCTCTTTGTCTGCATAGATTAAATCATCACTTGAGGAAAAGCAATAATTCTGAGTTGAGGGTGTTGATGTGTTATTGAAATACAACACATTTGGTGCCTGAAACAAGGGATTTTGTGAGTTTTTAAAGCGACTTTTTAGTATTTTGATGTGTTTTTGAGTTGATCATGCAGAAAAGTTAGGTTAGCATGATTTTAAAGAAAAGTTACAGATTTTGCTGAAGTATAGGCCATACACGCCAACCTACGATTCGTAGCTCAAGCTACGAGTCATAGGGTGGTGTCGTAGCTGGAATCAGAGACCAAAATTAGAAATCTGCCAAGTGAAGGTCACTCATACGAGGACATCCTATGAATCGTAATACACACTACGACTCATATGAATCGACTCGTAGCGAGAATTAGATAGCCAAAATTTTGGACCAAACAACTAAAGACCAAGACTATGAGACAAACATACGAGTCATAACTCAAACAAAGACTCGTACCCATAAGTTGTACCAGTTCTATCAAAGATGCCAAGAACCTGATACGAGACCACGACTATGACTCGTACGTCATCTTTCGAGTCATAACTGCGAGACTTATCTGCTACCAACTGTCTTTTCTGTCTAAATTTTAGGGTTATTTTGTAAATACTATTTATAATTTAAGTTAGGTTTTTGAGGGGGAGTTTGACCAATAGTCAATCTACCATTACATTTGGAATCTTCTCTTAGTATTTTAGGGTACTTTGTTGTTCTCTATTGGAAAACCCATTTTGGGGATTGCAAATATTACCTTGTACTCATTGTGGATCAATTAAGATTCCGGGTTTGCAACTTGTGGTGCCTATTCTCTTCATTGTCATTGGTAAAGCTCTCAACTATGTCTATCATGTGCATTTTTGTGTGTGTTGCCTTAGCCATGAGTAGCTAAGCACCCACAACTTGGGGTTGTGGGAACCATGGGTAGTTGACATGAAATAACCTAGGTTTCTTACATTTCTATGATAAGGGTTTTGCATGTATTATCTATTTCCCTTAATTTTTATTGTTGTTTGGTAGTGGCGAACACCAAACCTCGCCTACTATCATGATCCCAACCAAGGTAATGATGAATAGGAAAAAGGAAGTAGATGACAGAATTCAATTGACGTGTTCTCATCTAATCAACCAAACCTGATAAAGGGGATGTTGACTAGGACTATTGGTAATGGTTAGTGGGAAACGCCATGGTGACCGACCAAGTGCCATGGTGAAATTCGACCTTCACCTTCACAAGAGGGGTGGAAGAACCTATGTTACCGTCATACATGCAAATCACCAAATGTAGTTATGTTATCTAGGGTAATCGAGTCGATGAACCACGTGAACATAATTCCCGAGTTCTCCCTAAAATTGAGTGTTTCCTTGCATTGTAATTTGTATTTATTTAATTTTTTTTGAATCACAAACCCACTCACGCCCATTTAGAGATTGTAGACATAAATAATAGAAATGATTTGTAGTGAAGTCTTGTAGTCAAGCCCTGTATTCCCTATCTATTTGACCCTAACCTCGGTTAGGTCAATTGTTGACAATGATCCCTTTCTTATTGGAGCATGAAAATCGATCAGCTTACCATCAGAGGATCCACATAGCCACTTGCACAATGTGGCATTTGTTTGTAAGAGTGTATGGGAACATAGAATCAGCCTATGGATGTTATGGGACTTCGAGTCTTCCCATTGTCTCTCACGAACAATTTTGCATTATAGCTATCTATGCTCCCGCAGAGTCCAATCACTAGCTGGGTAGATTTGTAGGAGACCTTTTTGGTGAGGTATTTCCCTAGATCAAAGAAGCTCAAGTTGAAGGACTAGATCAATAACTTTGAGCAACTTCCCGGTGGGTCGATAAGCAGTAATTGGGAGCGGTTTACTAAATGTCAGAGGAGCATCCCTGACCATAAAATAGATGATGATTCCTTGGTGGAGATCCTCTACTGTGCCCTTGATGAGAACAGTCAGGCTTATGCAATACTATCTTAAGGGGCATTTCTAGATCAACCATTTATAAGGATTGCAAAGCGTATGAAGCAAGTGGTCAGGACGAATCGTGCATGTGGACATTGAGATAGAGCTTCTATGATGAAATTAATGAAGAAATTATACATCATCTTGCTTAGTTTCACATAAGCATGGATGTGGTGATCAAGAAGAACCAAGAAAGACTGAACGCAGTGGTTTACCAACCTCCACGTGCACCCATATATGAGGAACCACACTATAAGGAGGATGGAAGTTTTGTGAATGATTAGACAGGGGGTTTTCGAACCAACGCCCGAGGGTCTAATCAGTAATATTGGCACTAAAGTCAAGGAAACCAAGGTCATAAGTATGGTATAGATGGAGCTTTCAGAGATAATCATGGTGGTTATTATTATAGGAACATGGGTCCAAATGCAGATTGAGGTGGTAGAGAAGGCTTCAAAAATGGTCCTTATGTCCCACCACACAACCGGATCATAGGTACAAGAAATTCCTGAATTGAGAAGTTGATTGACCTCCTGTTGAAGAAGGTTGAGACACAGGATAAAACTTTAAGGGGCATGAAATAAGATATTTCAAGCATAAATCAGAAATAGAGTCCCATTTTATGGCTATTAAATATCATGAACAATAGCTTGGTCAAGTGTCAACTCAGTTGAATTAGCATGAAAAGGGTACATTACCTAGCAATACAGTGCAAAATCCTAGGAATGAGTGGCAATGTGAGGTGGTTACTACTAGGGTGGAAAGAGCCTTATTGATCCTCCTAGACCAGTTGATGAGAAAGATGTTCGTGTGGAGATAGTTGCAACAAATGATATTGATACAGGAGATGATCGTGGCAAGGATGGGGTGAGTGAAGCAGCTGAAGTGCCATAGATGTTTAAGCGCATCCCTAGGCCTCTTCCTCCTTTCCCTCAAAGAATGAAAAAAAGGGAGGAGGAAGTCTAGTTCAAGCACTTTCTTTCCATGCTTAAGCAGCTATCTATCAACATCCCTCTCGTTGAGTCTTTGGATAAAATACTGAGCTATGCCAAGTATATGAAGGACTTGGCTACCAAAAAGTGCACCGTGAGTTAGGAGCATTCTCAAGAGCTTCAATATTGCAGTGTTATGACTAAGAAATCCTTAGCTTAGAAGCGTGAAGTTGTAGGTGGTTTAACTATACCTTGCAATATAAGAGATGTAGAGTTCACAATGTCACTTTGTGAATTAGTTGCCAGTATCATTTTGATACCCCTTGCATTCTGCAAGAAGCTTAAATTGGGAGTGCCTACTCCTACTAGTATATGGTTGTTAATGGCAGATCGAATGGTGAAGAAGCCAATAGGGATACTCTATGATATGTTAGTTAAGGTGGGAAAATTCATATTCCCTGCAAACTTTGTGATTTTAGACTGTGAGTTCCACTTTGACATCCCAATCATCTTGGGAAGACCATTCCTAGCCACTGGATGAGCTCTAGTGGATATGGAAGCTGGTCAACTCAGGTTTAGATTGAATGACGAAAAAGTTGTCTTCAATATCCATTAGTCCATGAAGTATCTAGATGAGCTCAAGAGTGAAGTCTAGGCAATTGGTACGGTCTGAGTAATGAATTTGCCTAAGTCTTTCCGCGATAATAAATCAAGCGCCACAAGGCAACTCATAGTGGACCATGGTGCTTAGGCACCCAGGTATGTTTTTGACCCCTATATTCTATTTTTGCTTGATCTTGTGCATTGGAGACAATGCATATCTTTTTTGATGCGGTGTGGGTAGTTATGGCCTCAGCAAACTCTATGTAGCTTATGGTCCTTAACTACCCCAATTTTTGATCCCAAGATTTTCTTGCCTGTGTTCTTTTTCCTTGAGGATATTTAATTTCTGTTGAAACGACACGTCTAGGATGTTTAGATAATGTTTGTAGCATGCAGTAGTAGTACTTATGGCATATAGCATGTTTTTATGTTTTAATTTGAAAAAGGTACCCACCAAAAAATTTGGTTAGTAGTAAGATAGTAACCATGCAAGTTTAGGTATTTGATAATATCTGTCCCAGTAACTAAGGGTAAATTGAGATAGAAAGCATGATCTATGAGTCTTTTGCTAATAATGTATGCAATGCCATGAGACTGTGAGCTTATTTTACTAGATTCATGTATTTTGTGCTAATTCGGAACTTGCCCCTTTACTCTAAGTTAGATTGTAGATCGAATTGATTAGGAAAGGATCTTAGGCCTTCGTTTTTAAATAGTCCACTTTAGCCTAAAAATTACCAACCAAATGATGATATATCCCTTGTTCCACATATTAGAGACTTACATGTACTAATTCTTTCTAAACACCTAATTAACCTAGCCTTATCTAGTGAACAATCTTGAATTTTGCCTAGGTATATCCTTGAGCATTGTGAACCTTGACTGAGGCAAAAGGCCTAAGTTGAGGGGGGCTACCCAAAGTGGGCCTGATTCAGAGGATAGATATTGTGCACTTTAACACACGCTAAAAGTCTAAATTGAGAGTGGCTAGTGTAAGGGTAAAAGAACAAAAATAAGGGGTTGAGTTAGGAATGAGGATAAAAAGAAGAAAATTCATGTACCGTGTGCAAGAAAAATAAAAGATGCCTTAAATTGAGCTAAAAAGCAAAATGAAGTGTGAAAAAAGGCAAAAAGTTGAAAAATGAGAAGAAAGCGCCTACAAAAGCTTGAATAAGAAAATAAAAGGGGAGAATAAGCTGAAAATGATAGAGTTGGTAGGGCAAAAATGTAGAAAGACACAGTTTGAGGGAGAGCCTTTAGTTATTATTTTCCTAAGTTATCACACCAAAGCCCCCTGATGAACCAACTTACGAGCCTAGAAATCCCTAAAGTAATCGTAGTACAGTTAGTTGAAGGTCTTAGTCATGAGTATAGGGGCAAGCCTGTGTATGTGTCATTGTACATGAATATCTTTTGTGAGAGTTAGTGTTTTTGACTCATCATTGAGTGTGACATATGGGACTACTTTCTGAGAGGGCACTTGTATTGCATTGTTAGCTTGCTTGTCATAGTTATATTTTCACGTGCACCAGTTTGCATTGGTTTGCTTGATATGCCATCAAAATATAGCACATTTGATTCTTAACACTTAGGATTTTGTGTGTTCTCAAAGCGACTTCTATGGTTTTTATGTGTTTTTTGTATTTTGTTTGTAGGAAAGCTGGTTGGCATGATTTTTGGGCAAAATTGAAGACTTTTGGTTTTTGATGGTTTATGGGACCCTCAACAAGTCGTAAAGTGGGTTTCTGAAGATTTCTAGTGAAAGATGAGATCTGAAGTACAGCCATATGAGACCTATATACAAGTTGTAGATAACTCTACGAGTCTTATAGAGCAGTTTCGTGAAGAATTCCACTGAAGGACCAGTTGATGCAGAAGCAGTATATGAGAGTGCAATACAAGTCATGCAACACTTTTGATGCTTCAAACATAAGATTTTATGTGTTCTCAATGAAACATTTATTGGTTTTATGTGTTTTTGTGGTTAGATTTACAAGAATATAGGTTGTCCATGATTTAGGGAAAAATTTCTGAAGTTGCTGGTTTTTGATGATTTACAAGACCTTCTACGGATTGTAGAGCATTATACGAGTTGTAGATGATATCATGTGACAAATTCTAGTAAGGGATGATTTCTGAAGATCTACTAAATGAGATTTGCATTTTAGTCATAGAGCATTCTACGAGTCGTATAGATAGGCTTTGTGAAGATTTACACTGAGGGACAATTTGATGAAGTTAAAGCCTACGTGTGTGTAGTACGAGTCATATATCAATTTAAGAGTCGTGAAGTTGTGTCGTAGAAGAGAATCTAATATCTTACTAGCTTATTATGAGACCCCGACTACGAGCCATAGAAGACACTACGAGTTGTATAGACCTTTCGTAGAGTTCGCTGACCAATTTTTCTATTTTATTTAGGAATTAATTATAATTACTATAAATAGATCTTTTAGATTAATTTTCAGAGGAGCAAGTCATTATTCATAGTTTTTAGGGTTTGTACTTAGAGTACTCAATACATGGGAGAGAAGATTATGAGAAAAGACTTGTGGGTAAATTTGATCTTCAATCTTGTGATTCTCATCAATCTTGGATTCGCTTGATCTTAATTCAACTTTGTAAGTATTTAATTACATTTTCTCACTTCATAATTTCTTCATCTATAGATACCATGAGTAGCTAAATCCACAACTAGGGTTGTGGGAACTATGAGGAAGTAACAAAGTAGGCTTAGGTAATTTACAATTTTTTGATTGGGTATATGCATGTATTAATCAATTCTCTTTGTTTTGCATGTTTTCTTGTGGTAGCCAACATTGGAATTCCCCTAGTGTTACTGACGAGACCAAGGTAGTAAAGAATAGGAAAAGAGATTGCTTAATAGGTTGTAATTGATGTGTTCTCGTCTAATCAACCGAACTAGGCCAAGGAGAGGTTATACTGAGACTTATTGGTAATGTTTAGTATTACACACTATGGAGATACGCCAAGTCGCATATTGAAATTCGCCTCTCACCTTTGACCAATGGGCTTGCTGAACTTAAATTAGTGTCTTGAATGCTATATGCTATATATGAATTGGGTTATCCAGTGATACTACGTTGTGGAATCATAGCGAACAAAATACCCTAGTGGCTCTCCATTATTTATTGTCTCTTATGATAGTTTAGTATATTATCTTATTGATTATTACAAATCCTCCCCTTTCGAGGAATTGAGTTGGTTAACTACTTGGATTGCTTATTGGTGATTTTTTATTGAGTCTACGTATTCCTTATGGGTTCGACCCTAACTTTGTTAGGTTTTATATCGTGACAACAACCACTTTATCTTCTAAAAAGGATGTGTAACTTGGGCGACATAAGAAACTTATATGAAAAGAATGGTGTCACAAAAGACAAATTTGCTTTTGGATCTAAAACTTTATATACATCATAATCAAGAACTCTTAATAACCCATAACAAAATCCAAAGCCTCTCTGACCTCTTGGCGACCATGAAGAGCCAAGAACCAATTGATCCTTTGGGAGCCTTGAACTATACCCTTTTGGATTTGAGTCCTTCTTCCTCTACTACGACAATCCTTAGCATAGTAGCTGGGCTTCCCACAAGTGAAGCAAGCATTTGAACCAACTAGGCATTCTTGTTTGTGAGGCCTCCCGCACTTAGGGCAATTGGGACTTTGGAGCTTTGGAGCCACTCCGTTGTCTTTCTGGGAAAGAGGAGTGTTGGTGGATCCTTGCCCCCTTACTTTTGGCCTCCTTGAAATTTGTGATTACTGCCCCTTTGGTGTGAGTAGTTCCTACCTTCAACTCTAGCCGTCTTGGACTCCCTTGCCCTTTCATGAAGTTTATCTTTCTCAATCTACTCTGTATACATCATCAAGCGGGAAATGTCCATATCCTTGAGCAACATGTCCATCTTACAATCCATGGAGATCAACTCGGAGACACCCAAAATAAACTTCCTTATGTGAGCCCTCCGATCTGTAACCATAAATGGCACATACTTTGATAATAAGGTAAATTTGAGGGCATACTCTATGGCACTTATCCTCCCCTGCTTCAAGTTGATAAACTCCTGGACTTTTTCCTCCTTAAGTTTGATGAGGAAGAACCAATCCAAAAAGGAACATTTGAATTCCTCCTAACTGATAGAAGCTGCTCCTTGGCCTCTTGTAAGGGTTGTATAACCTCATTAGAGCTTCAAAAATTTTATTTTGGGAAGTTTTGGACTAAGGTTACGCTCTATGGGAGCTCTTATGGTCTGTGTGAAGTCACACGACCCGTGTGAGCCTCCATGAAGCAACCCTTGGCCTTATGAGAGGTTTTTGGCCTTAAAGTGGAGTTTTAAACTAAAGCACACCACAAATGGACCCCTCACGCTCCATGTCACACCTCATGGACCATGTGGTGGCTCGTGTGGTGGTCTTTTCTTGAAATCCCACAAGTTTTGGAGTCGAGTAAAGTGACCCCTCCGTATGGAGGGTATGGTCCATATACCCCTCCGTATAGGCTCCTAAGTGAAATTTTCCAAGGATAAAAATCACCGTCTCGGAACTTTGTCAAGAGAAGATTTGTTTTTATAAGGGATGTGGTATGGGCAACTATACGGCCCGTGTTTCTTCATACGGCCCCTATGGCCTTCCATGGGAGTGATTTCATCGAAAAACTCTAAGTATGGGATTACCGTTCTGGACCTTCATCAAGTGAAATTTCTCCAAGTGTTGGTTCATGGACAAGTATATGGTCCATGTGTTGTGTCACAGACAATAGAGTCTGCTTTGAAGCGACGATGTTCAATTTTTTAACTCGTTTCATTGATTGCATTTTCGTAATTATGGATTATTCTAAGAGTCGTTTGTGAATTCCTATGCTACCTAGAGAAGTCTTAATAACCTAAACTTATATCTCTCATTCAAATTCGTTCCTCATATTTGAAAATTCTCTCAAGTCTCTCTCAAAGAACGCTAGTGGGAATGAAACTTGGGGATCAAGGAAAGACTCTTTCTTTACCAAATTTCTTCTTGAATCTTCTTCATTAGCCATGGTATGTGAGTTTAATTCTTAGTCCCTTTTAGTCAAAAAGAGACAAACTCTTTTCTAGTGATTCTTTTATGAATTTAAGCTTACATTAAATATGGATTTTTAATATTATTTTTTTATTAAATTCAACTGATGTATAGGCTATGTTTATATATTGATTTTAGAGCAAATTAAGCGCTAATATGATGAAATACATTGAAGTTATGAAAGTGTATGTACCTTTTAAGGCTTGATTTGTGCATGGGTAATCTATATTATGATTTAAATGTAAATTTTACTTATGTCATTTACTTTAATTTCATAATTTGTGGTTGATTTAATTTTGAATCTATATTACCCATGTTATTCTCAGCTCATTCATGACATATGCATTCATGACTATGATTTTTATGAAGTTTATGAAGTGGGTCAAGACCCAATGATTTTTATGTATATGATTTTGAGAAGATTGTGGCTATCACAAGAATGTGATCACATATACATCTACGATTATGGCTCATTGAGCAATTTGGCTTTATACAGCACTATGTTTATGGGAGCATCAATTGAGGTTTGAAGCGAGGTGGACTATCCCTAAGGCTATATACTTATTCCTCAAGAAGGTGCTCGAAAGGAGATATTCCTATTCATGAAGAGTATGCATGAAGAATGTTGTCTTTTAGCCTATTATGCATGATTATGAAGAATGTGATTTTGGAATTTTAGCCAAAAAATGAATATAAACGATTTGATAGTCATATGCCTCTTTTACAAGCATGTTTATATATATATTTTAGTGGGATGATGACCTAGCACCTATAGGGTTAGAGGTAGTGTAGGCTACCCCAAGGTTCTATTCTCCTTTCTCTTGTACTATGTGTCTAACGTAGGTATATGTTTATGCCCAAAGAGGGAAAGAAAAGAGAAGAAGAATGTTAAGGATGTAACTTTGGCAAGTAGGTCACCACTTTATCTATTGTGTGGGAGACAACAATATTCAAAGTTATAGCTCACTTGGTATCATGTCAGTTATGGTCCATCCTCATTATATATGAAGTATGTTTGCATTCGTGCATCCTGTATTTCATGATATATTTATAGACTATTCTCTTGCTATATGATTCTTTATATATATATGTAGCATTGTCATCTAGAGATGAAGTGCAGGTTTAATGAGTTCATATGTATTGCATGACTGCATACTTACTATATTTAAATTTACTAGTTCATACTTTTGCCTATATGATCTAGCCATGTAGGGATTGAGGAGTACATTCATCCATCGTATGACGTCTAACTCAGATCTTGATATTTTCTTGTCACAGTGAGTCCTATCTTCCAAGGAAAACCCACCATTCCACTACCCAAGGTTCTTAGGTTATGTTATTTACTTTGAAGGTGAGCCCGGAACATGTGTTGGTCCCGTCCTATCTTATGATTAGAGGCATTGTTAGACAACTTATAGACTCTTGCACGTTTAAATGCTAAGTGTTGTATTTGGAGATTTTTCTTATGGATATGGTTAGGTAATGTTTATGTTATTATTAATTGACTATGATCTTATGTTATGGATTCATGTTATGACATTATAGATCCTATGTCCCGCATTGCCCCATAGAGTGATTCATACTTACTCACCCACTAGTCTTTATATGCTACGTGTTATGTGAATCCATGTTAACCTATCCCCATATCATGAGTTCTACTTTCCTATCCCTTAGAATTATGTGTTTACTACTTCATGTATGCTTCCGAACTAATAACACGTGTGAAAGATGCTCTGAGGGTTGTTTGGGGACTCTCTAGTTTCTATTTACCTTGTCACTCCTAGACCCTAGGTACGAGTCATGACGAGCTTGGTATCAGAGCACTTGGTTTGTAAAAGATCCTCAGAGTCCAACATGTCGCGTCAAGTATAGTCCTATTCATGGGTGTGATGTGCACCATGCCTGTGAGTTCAGGCTATGGCGACATCCTAGGAATTGTTTCACTTCTTCATGTCTTATGTCATGTTATAGATCATATGTTTTGTTTCCTTATCGTGATGGTTTCATTGCGCCATTATAAAAGATACCTCCACGAAAAGCTCCCTAACTAAGACCATCCCCAGGTAATGAGGGTCAAGCACCTCGAGGGCCTATGGAAGATCCTATCTCAACTGGTGAATTCTGTACGGCATTTGCTATGTTTGCCCAGGTGGTAACTTCTCGGACTAGGCAGGCCAATCTTCCTCGAGATCCCACTCTAGCTTTTAGGGTGAAGGATTTCACCTAGATGAATCCTCTGGAGTTCTAGGTCTCAAAGGCTATTGTTGATACTCAAGGGTTAATTGATGAGCTCTATAGGGTGTTGACATTTATGGGTATCACTTCTGAGGAGAAAGCTAAATTGGCTGCTTATCAGTTAAAATATGTATCCTTGGTGTGGTATACCTAATGGTTGATAGAGAGAGTGTGTGGTAATGTTGTTAATTAGGAAGAGTTCAAGTTTGCCTTTATGGATCATTTCTTCTGACTTGAGCTGAGGGAAGCTGAGATGATTGAGTTTATTAACCTCAAACAAGGTGGTATGGATGTGAGGGATTATGCCCTCATGTTCACTAAGCTCTCCAATTATGCTCCTACACTCATGGCTGATCCCCCATGCAGGAATGCACAAGTTCATTTCTTGTATCTCTGACTTGCTTGTGAAAGACTATCTACAGGCATACTTATTCGGGATATGGTTATTTCCAGGCTCATGGTGTATGCCAAACAGATAGAAGGGGATAAGCCTAAGGAAATGAGGGTGCATGATTCTAACAGAGTCCATTATGATGGTGGGTTTATCCAACTCTAGTGGTGGTTTTGGCCGCTTCTAACAAGGACAAGTTTCTAATGGTCGGGTTGCTAACATTAGGCTTGTCACGACCCAAGCATAGGTCCTAGATGTGCTATGGCGAATGATAAACCCAAAGGCAACTTAAACAAGCCTCTTAAGCATATAATTTGCACATCCTAGCTTGCAAAAGAATTATTTAACAACAAGCAAGTAACAAATAATTCTAAAGGAAAGCGAGACTTTGGACTCACTCTATGAAAATTTTATAGGGAAGAGGATTTGCATAAATCACATAACAAATAAGGTCTAAGGGACATATAAGTATGACTCACGCTATATGGGAAATAGGGGACTTGGGACTTCCATCACATAATCAACAAAAATCAACACATAGAATGGGATAAGGGCCAAGGGAATTCTTTCCTAATCACATAAACACAGTGGCGTCAAGACCATAGCATAGATAGCCATATATATAACATCATCTCTAATATGAGTGGGACGGTGGCCAAGACATCTCCCAGGCTCACCCTCAAAATATAAATATCCGTAAGTAAATAAATCTTAATAAAGCATGAAAGGATAGTGGATGTTTTCCTGCAAGTAGAGGACTCTCCAATGGCAATATTTCAACAAGCCATCTTGCCACGAGGAGAAGGATGCATAGCAGCTCTAGTCCCTACATGGTTAGATCATGGAGTAGGATAAATAGGAGCTCTGGTCCCTACATGGTTAGATCATGTAGGAAAAAATTTTACGTTAGTACGTGGAATGTACTAAGTATGTGTGGTGTAATGTAACAAAGGACATAAGTCATAATATACAAGATGCATAATATCAATAGACATAAGCTCAATATAATATGCATAACCAATGATTAAATTAAAACATGCTTAGAGATAATAAAACTTTCATAAAATATCATACATATGTGGGAGGAGTCCCTAATCGACATATAAGACCAAGCTAGCTACTACTTGAAATCCCAATGTTCAGTCCATACCAAATAAAGGAGTGGTCTACTTGCCAAGGTAAAGCAAGCATGACCACACAAAGTGGAGAACTTTTCCTAGTTGGATCCACTAGTAAAACCCATCTAGGGAAATAATATAAACCTAGGTATTGCATTTTACATGTGACTAAAGATTGTAACATGCTTGGCCCCTTCAAGTGAGCTTTAGTTTGTACATGAGGGTGATATAGTACATATGCTTAAAATATTGAAATTCAGGAGTATATGAGAGGAGAGGAGTAAAATCAATGCATTTAGAAATCATTCATTTCAACCCACCAACATTGTAGTAGAAACCCCAATTTGGGTGTCATTAAATCCATTTTAAAAGTTCACAATCTTTCATAGTCTTCATAGTTTATATCATGCATAGCTTCAATAGATATAAATCAACTCATGAAATAATGTTTCAATAGATGTTCATGTATAACCAATAAATACTTAACAAAATCAAAATTTCATATTTATAATGCATAATAGGAAGTACCTATGAAGAATCTAACCTTGAAGTCATGAAATTTCATAAAAAGAGAGTGTTGGGATCTATAGGTGAAAGGACCCACGGATGAAGACCCACATACCTTAAAGTTGGAGTTTCTTAAAGAAAAACTTGAGGAGGACTTGGGGCTTGACTTGGTTTTCTTGAATTTTAAAGCAAGTTCTTGAAGTCTTGAGATTGAATGGAAGGTTTGAGAAGATTGGAGAGGATTTTTCGAGAGCTTTTTGTGAGTATTAGGGCTAGAAAATAGTTGAAGAATAAGGAATTTCGATATATACAGGCATTGGGTTATTACCCAATTGCCCTTAAGTTAAAACAGAAAATTAAGGAAACTATTGAAATAGTCCGCGATAAGTCCGTGACACGGACTTGCAACTGATTAGTACATTTTTGTGCGAAGTTCAGTTACTTTTCCTGCTTTTGCCCAAGAATGGGTTTAGGACTTTTTGCACTACTATGCAATAAGTCTGCATTGCGGACTGGTTGCATACCCTTTCTGGTTCAGCCTCCCGTAGCAAAACTTTAGTAGGAAAAAATAAATTTTTGCTATGGGTCAACTAAAAATCGAAGACCACTCCTTTCCTACAGAATTTTTCCCCCTGAAAAAGAATATAAAGTTGGATTTCGAAAATTATGCACAAATTTTGAGATATTCAAGATATAGACTATATGGTATTTTTTTGAGGCACATGAGAGGTGTTACATTATCCCCTCCCCCCTCACTCCAGAAACATTCGTCCCCAAATGTAAAGGAAACATACGTAAGAGGAGTGATTAGAGAACTTTTAGCCCAACATGAATGCAAACATGCACTTAGGCATTATTCTCAAAAGTTTCAAACATATACTTCAAATAAATCACGAAAACATGTTACCATGAACTTGTATGCATGCAAAAAACACATAAGGGTTGAAATTCACGACTTCGCATCATAGACAAGAGTTAACTTATTACACTTGGCTTGAGTAGAGTGGAAGAGGTACGAATAATGCTTCTTCATGTGTGCTTTGGCTTTCCATGTGGCACTCTTGTCTTGTTAAAGAAGAATTTTTGATTTTTTTAAAAAAAGACTTGTTCCTATTTTGGCATTTTTCATTCTCGGGGTCATTCCTCCAAAGAAATTTGACAGATGGCACATCTCTTTTTCTCAACCTCTTCACTTGCCTATCTAATATTCCCACTTGGACTTTCTTATAAGTCAAATTATCTTCTACAACACCCACAACTTCCAAAGTCACTAAACAACTTGGACCACCTACACACTTCCTCAACATAGACACATGGAAGACCGAATGAACCCTAGTCAACTCCATAGGCACCTCCAACTCATAGGCAACCTTGCCAATTCTCCTCAACATTCAATAAGGGCATACATACCTTGGGCTCAAATTTCCCTCTTTGCCAAACTAAACAAAACCCTTCATGGGTAAGACCTTCAAATACCAATCATCTACACCTAACTCATGATGTCTTCTCCTCACATCGAAGTAAGATCTTTGCCTACTTTGATCCATTCTCAACATTTCCCCTTATAAGCCTCACTTTCTCCATGGCATCCATAACCAAGTCTGGTCTAATTAAATCCATACCATCATTCGCACAATGATACCCCCCTAAAACTATTATACATCTTCGTAAAATGAGGAAGAATAGAACAGGATGAATTATGCACCTCTTTCCAGCTCAAATACCTCAACCCAATCAATATTGGAAACACACAACCTACCTTGATACCTAGGGATACCATCTCTCCCTTAAAAACCTCCACCTTTACCTTCTCCAACAATACCTTCAATTATAACAAAGCAGGATCAAGCTCTTGGTCAATTCTTACCACTTCCATTTCAACCAAACTCATGTTTGAGAAGCATAGAAAACAAACTTCCTTTCCTCAATGTTTGCAGTGCTACCTTCAAAAGTTTCACATGTTTTCCTCACTTTGGGAGTAAATCAATATATCATCTATGTACACTGCCACAAATATGCCAAGGTAGCTTTTAAAGATCCTATTCATGAGATCCAGAAATATCACTGGTGCACTAGTTAGGTCTAATGACTTCACCACAAATTCAAAATTCCCATATCAAGTCCGAAAGGTTTTCTTGGGAATATCACACACCCTCACCCTTATATGATGGTGTTGGGACCGAAGATCAATCTTAGAAATATGACTAGCTCCTTGTAGTTGATAAAATAGGTCATCGATTCTTGGCGAAGGATGATTGTTCTTTATAGTTACATTATAGAGTTGTTGGTTGTTAATGAACATTCTATGTGAGCAATCTTTCTTCTTTAAAAACAACACTGGTGCACCCCGAGATGACTTACTAGGCCTCACAAATCCTTCTCTAACAAATTCCTCAATTAGTCTTTCAACTCCTTTAACTCTGTCAAGGCCATACGGTAAGGGGGAATGGAAATGAATTGTGTATCATAGAGGAGATCTACACCAAAATCTATTTTCCCTTTCAAGAGGAACACCGAGAAGCTCATGAAGAAAGATATCGAGAAACTCATTAACCACCAAAACTAACTCAATAGGAGGGACTCTAGACTCAACATTCGTAAGCCTTAGAGGATAATATGTAAAACCCTCGAAAATTGATTTTTTGGACCTTAAAACAAGAACTGAAGCTACCCTTCAATCAATTATGACCTTACTACTTAAAGACGGGCTCTTTTGGAGAGTAGAGCTTAACTTTATGAGTTCTACAATCAATGGAAGCATGATATACATATAACCAATCCATCCCAAGAATAATATCAAAATCCACCAGGTCAAACTCAATAAAATCACAGGGAAAGACTTTATGCAATATAGATATAAGACAAACCCTATTGATTCTTCTAGCAATAATGGACTCACCAATGGATGTAGACACCTCAAAGGGTTCACAAGATGATTCAGAATACACCTCAAGCCTATTAAAAACAAATGGAGTAATGAAAGAGAAAGTAGCACTTGGATCCAATAAATCATGGACATTATAATCATAAAATCTTTCACATACCAGTGACAACATTGAGGGCCTTATCCACCTATTTCCTCTCTTGAGATCATAAAATTGGTTCCCATATGAAATTGTTCTTAGTGTTTGGGCACCTTCTTGAAATTTCCCTCTTAGAACCTATTAACCACGAGGACACCCTTCCTCACCTCTTTTAATAACATCAGGACACTCAGAGATTTGGTGCCCTATTTTTCCACAACAATAACAACCACCAGATCCTCTCTGGTAAATGCCTCCATGGTTCACCCCACACCTTCATACTTATGAATAGTAGCACCACCACCCTTGGCACCACCTTGTGCCTTTTTAGTTCCATGAGCACCATATCCTTTAGGATGACTGTCCTTACTCTGTTTTGAGAATATGGATAATCAACAATCTTGTGGCCTATCTTGCCACAACAAAAACATGCACCCATGTCTCTCAAACATGTGCCAATATGACTCCTTTAACATTTTGGGCACCTAGGAGGATTTGGCTCACCATTACCACTGAGCATAGCATATGGAAGTCTACCATCAAATCATGTCCTTCTTCTTCCTTCTACGAAGGCTACATGACAATCTATCAGCGTATTCCTGATACCGACACACTTGAAACAACCCTCAGTGCCAGCCAAACACTTTTCTTGATGTTCTTGCCACACCCTTGACAAATGGAAAAAAAGAGACTTTCCTTTTTGTACTTGGGTTGTGGTAGACTAGTAGAAGATAAAGCACCATCAACTCAGGCCCTCTTATGCTTCCTCTCCTCTCTTTTTATCATTAGTAATCTCAACATTGCCCACCTATTGGTTTAGTTGAGCAGTTACAGCCTTGGCCAATAGCCATAGAGCATTGTGAATCTCCATTTATGATATGTCATTGGTGGGAAGTTGATGCTCAAGCGAGGAGTGGTTACCATCTTGTCCTCCATTCGAAAGATCTTGAGACATATTCTAAAATGCAATGGATACGAATTAGAAATAAACCTTAGAGGATTTAGCTATATTGCGTGACATAGATCATGAAAAGGTGAATCATTTCCTAAATGCCTCATAGCCTCCTATTTATAGTCATGACACTCTTCACAACCATGAAGAAGACTCTATTTGATGTTGCGTGATGGATGTCTGGGGACCATTTATAAAACTATTTTTCTAATACCAAGATTTTCATACACAAGTCTAGGGCCTAGATGTTACACGACGAATGAGAAATGCCAAGCCAATCCAAACAAGTCTATTAATCATATCATTTGCACATCCTTGGTTGCAGAAGCATAATTAAACAACAAATAAGTAATGAATAATTCTAAGAAGAAGCAGTACTTTGGATTCACGCTATGGGAATGTTATAGGGAAGAGGATTTGCATGAATCACATAACAAATAATGTCTAGCGAGCGGGTAAGTATGACTCACATTATGGGTACAATAGAGAGAATTAGGACTCCCATCACATAATCAACAGAAATGAACACATAAACGGGGATAGGGCTAAGGGAAGTCTTCTATAATAACATAAACATAGAGGAGTCAAGATCTTAACATACATAGCCATACATATAATGACACCTCTACTATGAGTGGGACGGGGGACAATACATCTCCCAGGCTCACCTTTAAAAGATAAATTTCCATAAGTAAGTAAGTCTTAACAAAGCATGAAAGAAAAGTGCATATTTTCCCCGAAATAGAGGACTCACCAATGGCAATATTTGAACTAGCCATCTAGCTACGAGGAGAAGGTTGAATAGGAGCTCCGGTCCCTACATAATTAGATCATATAGGCAAAAAGTATGCATTAGTATGTATAATATATTATGTATGAGGGGTGTGATGCAACAATGGAGATAAACCATAATATTCAAGATGCATAATCATGATCAATAGATATAAGCTCCATATGACATGTATGGAGATAGTAAAACTTTCATAATATATAATATAATGTGGGAGGTGACCTTAACCGACATCTAAGACCTAGCGAGCTACTACTAAGAATCCCAATATTCACTCCACACCGAATAAAGGAGTAGTCTATTTGCCAAGGCAAACCAAGCATGACTCTACAAAGTGGAGAACTTATCCTTGTTAGATCCACTAGTAAATCCCATCTAGGGAAATAATATAAACCGGTGGTGGCATATAGTTAAGAGATCAAGACTTTATATAAGGACCTCTTTGGTCAATCCCCCACCTTACACCTCTTTCTGTTGTATGTCTAATCCCACAGAATACTTGACATGATCATAAATTTAGTTATAATTTGAATGACATGTAAAAACAATAATAACATGACATGAGTAGCTCATTAAAATACTTGACCCCTACACGTGAGCATATGCCTTATACTTGAGGGTAAAAGTATTTCATGGACTTGACCCCTTCTAGTAGGCATTGTATTTCACATGAGGGTAGAGATTGTAACAAAATGCTTGACCTCTTCTAGTGAGCTTTAGTTTGTACATGAGGCTAAAACAGTTATCATGCTTGACCACTTCATGTAGACATTATTCACTCACAAGAGGATAGAAATTGTAATTTGCTTGACCCCTTCTGGTGAGCTTCAGTTTGTACATGAGGGTAAAATAGTTATCATGCTTGACCTCTTCATCTATACATTATTCACTCACAAAAGGGTAGAATATAGTATAAGGGATCCACATTTACTTACAAATAATAGAAACTTTTCATGAGTTTAACACATGCTTTGGAGCTCATATTTATCATAAAATACTTGTCTTGCAAAATATGCAATAGTCTTTTATCAACATAAGAATCTTTGTCATTTAAATTTAGTCAGACATGATGTGTATATTTACATATGCATAAAATAATTCAATTCAAGAGTACAAGACAAAGAGACGAGTAAAATCGATAAATTTAAAAATCATTCATTTTAACCCACAAACATTATTGTAGAAACCCCAACTTAGGTGTCATGAAATCCATCATAAAAGTTCACAGTCTTTCATAGTATTAACAATTTATATCATGCATAGCTTCAACAGATTCAAATCAATTCATGGAATAAGGTTTCAATAGATATTCATTCATAACCAATCAATACTTGATAAAGTCAAACATAATTCATATTTATAATGCATAATAGGAAGTACCCATGAAGAATCTAACCTTGAAATCATGAAATTTTACAAAAACAGAGAGTTGGAATCCATGGGTGAAAAGACATATGGATGAGGACCTATACATCTTAAACTTGGAGTTTCTTGCAGAAAACTTAAGAACATAGGGCTGGACTTTGTTTTCTGAAATTCCAAAGCAAGTTCGTGAAGTCTTGATATTGAATGGAGGTTTAAGAAGATTGATGAGGATTTTGAGAGGTTTTTGTGAGTATTAAGGCTAGAAAATGGTTGAAGATTGAGGGATTTCCATACACACACA
>JAABOM020003489.1:0-20492 GCA_011800125.2 Solanum clarkiae
TGATCCTTATCTTTATGTTCTAATGGGTCAAGTCAAACTAGATCTTTTGAAGGAGTACTATTCTCAATGACTTCGGTTGGATCGGCATACTACGGTAGGGCCTAGGGAACAAGTGAAAGTAATTTATTACGAAGCAATGCATTATTTAGTGGGCTCCTTTTGCCAACTTTAGTGGTGCACTAATCTCTTTCCTTGCAGCAAGTAAATCAATGATGCCATCGACAATTTCGGTTATTGAAAATTATTAAGGGTACATTTACTTATATCTAAACTAAATAACAATAATAACATATTCACTAGAATCTTATAAGTAGAGTTTGGAGAGGTTAGAATGTATGCAGACTTTACTATTACCTCCTAGACGTAGAGAGACTATTTCCTGGAAATATCGTCTCAAAAATCCATAAGCAGAATAAATTAGATATGACAAAAAGAAAAGAAAAGGGAATAGAAAGGACATAACACACATACGATTGATAATGACAACACATGATATAACATACTGCTACCCTACTATATCCGAAAGCAAGACATTCACCTAACCTTACCAACCAATTATCCTGGTACTCTAATTCGCAACCTCCCTTTCTATCTAAGATCATGTCCTCGGTGAAATTAAGTTTCATATCCTGTCTGATCACCTCCCCTCAATACTTCTTCGGTCTACCTCTACCCCTCCGTGTAGCTCCCAAAATCAACCTCTCGCACCTCCTAACAGGAGCATCGACTCCTTCTCTGCATATGTTCAAATCATCATAATCTAATTATTTTCTAGACTAGATGTCTAATTATTCAATTTACAATATTTTTTCCAAACATTTTATAGTGTTTGTTTGGTGAATAAAATAAAATCTTCTCGGTTGATAAAATATTTTTGATAAAAAAAAATCTTATTTTTTAAAAAGTTCTTAACAAATAAAGAAAATAATTTTTCAATAAAAAATAAAAAAATAAGTTTTATATGTGATATCTCATTCTCTAACACATCTCATCTTCATCCCACCCATACTCACTCACGAAGACATGATTTTTAGAAAGGAGCTTTAAAGTATGAAGAAATAAATAATACATGAAATAATGGGTTTACAATCATATATTAAAAAATTCCTGTATACTAAGCACATCCTAAAGATAAGATAACGGGTTTACAATCATATATCATAAAAGAAAAGGTTAAAATCAGTAGTTTTAAAAAACAGTGAATTTAGTTTCACACAGGTGGTTTTTGGAGAAAAGAAATGACAACTTTTACACTATTTGGATACTTCTTAGGTATTGCTTCATAAGATATCATAATATATATATATATATATATATATTATATTGTATTATATTATCTTTTTTATGAATATAATATTTTAATAAATTTTATCTTTCCATCATTACAAGATGTTTTATATCAGTGATTTAAATAATAAACGTACAAGAAAAATAGGCATGGAATAGAGCTACTTTAAAAATAAAGAACAAAAGATAAAATAAAATTACTAAATAATAAATAAAAATAAATTGAGAAGAAAATATTAAAATAATAATGCGATCACATCAAATTGATCATCATATCAAATGAAATTTTTCATCATTATCTAATGATGTTCAAACAATACCATATAATATAATTTAAAAAACTATAAAAATAAATACGGTATCTAAATAATAACACAATACACCAGAACGATAACAACAATCTAAACAAGGTGTAAAGTGAGTGCGGGATGGAGGATAATATATGGGGATTGGGGAGATAACAATCACCATGCAATGCCATGAACTTATTTCTCATACTCCAAACTATTTTTTAAAATACAATACAGGTTTGTTAAAAAAGGAATGAAATATAAAAAAAATTAAAATAATATTTTCTTTCATGAACTTATTTTCTTACTCCTCACGATTCAAAAATAAATGTTTGTATAAATATGAACCAATAATATTAAAACTTAACAAATATTACAAGCTATTTTCTTCTCTACCAAACACACCCCAAGTAAAAGAATCTTTTTCATTTCTTGATATGAAAATTGTTTACTTATTCATAACTCCTGGTATGCATGATTATAGAATATTTAGGGTCTATTTGGAAAGCGACCTAGTAATTTGAATTGGTGTAACTATTAGGGTGGTAAAATTACTACCCTAGTAATTACAAAGCCTAGTAATTTAATTTGTGAAATCTCATGTTTCTTGTCTTGCATAATATACATAGTGTGGTATGTTATCTAAGGTGTATATGATTTTGTGTAATACCTAGGATAACAAGATTACAAATGAGTGGTAATATCAAGGAGTTAATGTAACGATCCCCCCCCCTCCCTCCAAAAAAATGCCCGAAAATGTGCCTCGAAAGTGTCCGAAATCGTATTTTCCATATATCTCAAAATCCATGTGCGATATCAAAAATCCGACTTCATATTCTTGATCAAGGGGTCATTTTGAGTGGAAAATGGGTCTAACCCCGATTTAAGAGTAAACAATTAGCAATTTCAATTCTCACAATTTATCTTATCCAGTGTCTGTCCACGATGGCATCACGACGCGCCTCCATCGCTGATATGTGTAAATTTAGCCTCCGAGACAGGTCCACGTCCCAAACATGAGTTATTTTTCTTGTTGTCCAAGACTTTTGATTCTTGGGCCTAAGTGTTCCCAGACATGAAAATACCTATACATAGCCATTTTTCACCCTCATATCATTCTAAACGTTTTTCAATACTCATTCAAACACTTAACCAAGTATTTTACTCCTAAATTCAAGTCTCAAGACCCTCTCTGGATCTAAGGATTTCCTCTCAAGCTTCAAATCTCTATCTTCAATCTTCATCAAGTTCCTCTCCAAAGCTAAGGTATGTCAGTTTCTTTCATGGGTTCCTTTCAGCCATGATGTTCAAATCTCCTTTTACCCTAATTTGCATGATTTAAAGATAATTTGCTCATGGGTCTTATTTATTATGAAAATCACTGCACACTATGTTGGGGTTTATGAAATTGTGACTGTTTTGCTATGTCTTGAGCTATGAAGCCAAGGTCTATTATAAGATTTGATGAAGGGTTTTGATGTATATTGCTCGAGGGTTTTACTAAGTATCTACTGAAGGTTTTATATTAAATTTTCTAGCATGATTTTATTTTTGAATTGCATGATTTTATACTAGCACTACACACCCTCTAAGTGTTTGATAAAATGTCCGGTTATGACTTCTTGAAGAATTGAAGGTCCAATGCATGTCTTATGAATTGAATGACTATATGATAATGATATGATGATGATATGATGATGGAATGATGATGAAATGTATATGAGGACTGTATGATGATGAAGAGAATGTATGCATATGGTATTCTCTAGATAGTGTTAAAATGTGACCATGCCCTACTCGGGGGTTGCGCTCTAGGTAACCTCATCAAGGGGTTCATACCTTGATAACCTATCGGGAGGTTTGTAATCCGGCACCACGAGTGGTAGGGTGCGACTATCCATCAACCTTATTGGGGGTTTGTGCCCATCAACCTATTGGGGGGTTTGTACTCCATCACCACTGGTGGTAGGGTGTGACAATCCACCAACCTATCGGGGGGTTTGTACTCTGGCACCATGGGTGGTAGGGTGCGATGATCCACCCACCTATTGATAAGGTTTGTACCTCAATCACCAAGGATGGTAGGGTGTGACGATCCACCAATAGTTTAATGGTCTCTTCTTACACATATGTCATGTTCTATATAAACATGTTTTACTTCAAGTATCATTCATACATGTCATATTGTTAGTTTGCTATTCATTGCTTATGATTATGCATTTTGCCTATGTTGCCTATCACTTGTTGCATTGCATCCTACATACTTAGTACATTCAAACATACTAACACATACTTTATGCCTACATGATGTCATCATGTAGGAACCGGAGCACCGATAGATCATCCTTCTCCTCCACATGGCTAGTTCAATTGTCCTACAAGCTTCTTGGTGAGTCCTCCACTTCGAGGATGTTGCTTATGAACTCTTGCTCTGTATTAAGACTACCTTTCTTTTGGTTATGTATTCACTATGAGGATGAGCCCGGTTGCTTGTCTTGGCCCCCCCCTCTTGTCTATGTAGTAGAGGTGTTGTTGGACATGTTATGTATCTATATTATGAGTCTTGACTCTCTTATTTCTTGATGTTGTGATATTAAGGTTTATCCTTAGTCTCAATCCCCTTGTTTATGCTTATTTCTCATTGTCATTTTAATTGCTTCCGCGATCAAAGATGTGGAATGATATACTATGAGGCTTGTTTGGGGTTCCTTCGAGTTCCCCATTCGCCGATCACGTTTAAGCCTTAGGCTTGGGTCGTGACAGTTAAAGTTTTAGGTCAAACGTGTCCCTTAAACACATATTCGGGGTTAAGGTAATGGCTACCCACCTTCTAGGAAGGCTTAAATTAAGTTTCACTTCTTGGATAGGACTAAGAGTGTATAATTTCTAATAATGAAATGTTAAGATGTATTTTAATAGGACAATGGTCTTGTGTTAAGTTTTGGAGTCAAGAAATTGCGAGACAAAAGTTGGCCAAAGTTATCGTAAGATTCTTTAAGGGATCTTTCTTAACTTTGGTCAAATGTCTCAGACCATATCTCCAAAAAATATAAGGACTTAAAAAAGGGACATGCCCTATCAAATCAAAGGTCTATAAGTATAGTTTGCAACACATTAAAACTAGCACCAAAGCGACTTTAGAGTAAAATGTTATGATAGTCTTAATATGGATTGCCCAAGCAAGAAATCGGATTGCAAATCGGGTCTGGTCAAGGCAACTTATAAGTCAGTAAAATTCAAAATTTTAAAACCCCAAACATTTCATCTCTATTCTAAAATAGTCAGAAACTAAAGAGAGGGCTTCCATGAGGTTCTTGAGCAATTTAGATATGTTTTTCGCAATTTTTACCGTTAAAGTTCGCTCGTGTGCCAAGAAATACATGTCTTACACATTGCAATTATTTTTTCCTCTTGCTAGTTATGTTTGGAGATATTTTTAAAATGTAGAAAATTGTGTGCTCTTGCTGGTTCTTCTATCTTTACAACTGGTTTCTCAAGGTAATAATATTGGAGCTTTTTTATGATAGTTTTTACGAAGTTCTACGAATGTTTCATCACGTTAAGGCTATATGAAAAATCTGCCAATTAATGCTCAATTATGAATTTTTTATAGGTGTGTATAGTGCCGGTAAAATGAACCCGTATTTTGGTAACCCGCCCAATCCGCCCATATTTTAATGGGTTGGATGAGTGATTTTTAACATGGATAAAATATGGGTCCAAACCCATATTTAACCCATATAAATATGGGTATTTATGTGTAAAAATATGGATAAACTATAATTTAGTCAAACAGGTCTAGCTTTCAACTTTTATTCACCCAAAATTCATTGTGTTTAGTAATTTACTTATGTTTGATTGACTTAAATATTTTTATTAATATTTTTAAAAATAAACTTATTTTCTTCAAATTTAAGAAAAATGATTTATTTCTAATAAGTAGAAAAGACATTTTTTAGAACTCTCCTCTAACCTAAAATTTTTTCTTCCCCCGACCCCTCCGGCTACTGGCTCTCACCCCAACCCACCCAATCCTACCCCACCCTGAAAAAAATATTTTTTTCTCTTTACCCTTACCCCGCCCCCTACACCCAAAGCAACCCACTCCTCCAATTTAGTTCTAATCTCAATTCTTCTTAGTAAAAATCTCTTTACATCATATGTACCTGAAAGATACACTATTTAAAGCATAATTAGCATCAAGTGATGAAATTAGCAATATAAAATTACAAGAAAAGTCTAAGTTATGCACTCATCAGTGCCTGCTAGGTTGATTGAACTAGTTTCTATTTTATTGGACTAGCCTAGGCCCTATTGCTATTTTGTTGTTATTTGTCGTTTTGCCTCCTTACCATGTTGTTCATACTGGCAGTTGATAGACATGATCTTTCTTCCTAGGTACGATTGCTTTCTTCTCCTCATTATTCCTTATATTTATTGATTGTTGGTGGCTATTATTCTATTTGTGCGCGTTACTTACCTTATTATTCACCATGCTTATATATACTTTCTTTATCTATGGAGCTCAGTCAACCTATACCTACTAAGTACCATTTATTTGGTATTCATACTAAATTTTTGTCTCCTACAGATCGTGGTGGGAGTCCCCATTACTGATTGCCTACAGATCTAGCTGAGGATTTTCGGAGATCTTGGTGAGCTCCTAGCTTCAAAAGTTGCCGATTTCATCATACTGCTCTTAGACTTTTCTTTATTTTGTATTCTGGGACAGTCTGTATTGTTGTTGTATTTGAAAATTTTCATATTCTTATTTAATGTGCTAGAAGCTCGAATACTGATGCTAGGTCTTGGGGTGGATTTGGTGTGTTACTTTCTTCCTTATTTATATTTATTTTCCTTTGTTGGGGTAGCTTTAATAAGTAGAGTTTTCTTCTATTTAGTAGCCCATTGCTTATAGTTTTTACGGGATAGGCTTACCTATCGGTAAGTTAGAGTAGGTGTCATGGTGGCATGAGAAATCGAGTTGTGACAGAATATAAGAAAAATGACCTAAAGGGTCATTCCACATCTACTCCAATTCTTACTACTAAGCATGCATACAAATATACGATGATCTTACCTAATATAACTCATATATAAAGACATTGGCGATTTTGACACCAATATACACAAAATAAAAGATTCAATTTATTAGTTGTCACAAGTTTTTTTTTCTTGGTTGTGTTAAGCATAGAAGACTCAAATCTAATTTAAAATTTTAATACTAATAAAAGAGACAAATATTTTATTATTTTTAATACTTCTATAGATATTTTGTATTGCAATAACGTTAATACAATCAAGTTGTTTATATAGAGACGATATTAAACCTAAACCTAAATAAAAGAAAATACAAATAGTAATAATTACTCATTCCTAATATATAAGCGCTAGTAATTACTTCATTCAAAACAAAGAAAATACTATACACGTTGAAATGAATTACTCCCTTCATCCTAACATACATGTGCTATTCCATACCAAAGACTGGAAGGGAAGCCCTTGTAATTATTTTGGTGAATTGATACTAACCTTTTTCCATTGTAAAAATCTTGATCTAAGAAGATAAGATCTTTTAAATCTTGATACTGCTCTTAATCTATTGTTTCTTCTGATAGATGGGGTAAAAAATAAAGAGCGTTGCATCTGACTTAGGGACAAAATCCTTATATAACCTATGAAGTACTTTTTTAGGCTTACCGGGTGCCTTTTCAGTAAGCTTCCATCAAACATAAGAAACAGTTCATAGGTTTTCAAATTATTTAAATTAAATCCATAAAAAAAAAATTTAACCTTTAAACCCAAAACTTTAATATTTTATTAGATCATACAATGGGCTACTCTAATGATAGCATATCTACATAAAATATATTGATATGTGAGTCCATAAAATAGAAAGAAGTTCCTAACAATCTCCCACTTGGACTACATATGTTTCCGAAGGATCACACGTATATAGTTGAAACTTTATTGTGCACAAAGTTTTGCTATCTTAATTTAGATATCTCAAAACAATCTGGTCCATCGGTAACACAAATATAGGATCAAAGCGATTTTCATAACATATATTCGTAACTAAACCCATCAATGGTCACAAATATCAGCAATACCAATGACATAGATCAAATATGAAAATCATGTCTATTTTCAACTGGTCCTATTTTATGACTTTAATAGTCAAAAAATACTTTCTTATAGATTATGAAAAACCGCAATAGAAAGTCAATACCTTTATTTTCAAAAGTGTCATTAAACACATGAAAATTCATAAGTTTCATAAAACTTTAATCTGTATAGAAAATAAACTTTAGCATGTCAAAATTATAAATAAAACAACAAACTCCCACTAAAAATGGCCCATAATTGAATCTTATAATACCAAGATGAGCCCCATACCCACAAAATACTTTAGGCCACAAACCATTTGTGAGTGACTCCATAATTATCGAGTTTGTACTTACATGCTCAATTGACATAAGACGACTTTGAACTCTTTCCTTAATATCCAGAAATGTAATGTCATTAACTTTTAATATTTATCAAATACACACACATATGTGAATGGTTGGTCCATCTCAAGATACTTAGCACAACATTATGATTTAGTCTTTGGACAAAAATAATAACTTGTAAGTGGTACTCTTATACATAATTTATAAACGTTGATTATTAAAAGTGGCCTAACAATATGTCTTTCTTTGTACCAAAATATTACTAGCATGCATTATTATAACTGTATCACATATTCATGACTATCCATTATCTCGTCAAAAATAATTTTCTTTTGGGATGATTATTTCACATAGATATAACATGTTTACATGTTCAATCTAAATAGCATTTACACAATAGAGATTATTTTGGTAACATATTTTACAATGTGCTCGCTCTTAAACAAAAAGCATAATTAGATGTTCAAATTTAACAATCCCAATTTAATACTTTATTACATATATAATATAAAAGGATAAAAAACATACTGTCTCTTATGGAATACTGCTGATTTCCAAGGCAAAATGTGTTTCAATAATTGAGAAAATTAATTAGCAGAAGATTGTATATTTCCCGAATCATTCCCAATTCAAATAACTATTTTCTTATAACATGGAGAATAACCCAAAAGAAATGACAACTTGATATACACAGAAGGGCCAAAAAATGAGATATTAATTTCCTACAACTTATTCATAATGCTACACGGAATTAATATAAATGTATATAGTATTTAATAAACATAATCTTATTCCATTAAAATGATCCGTAGTGGCTTTATTGCTTGAGACCACCACACACACATCTGAATCAGGGCAATTTTGTTGGGGTTATTCAATGCCGACACATATTAATAAATTATTTTTTTTTAAAAAAAAAACTTTCAACCAAAGAAGTGCTATAATCTTAAAAGAGAGCAGACCGACGCGATTCCAAAAAAAAGGAGTACTATTTGGAATGGATGAGATATGATATCAATGGTTCCTTAAGAATTTACTCACCGCCACAATTTCAATTCCTTGAGAATTCACTTACTGCCATTGACTGCTCCCACTTTTTCTTTTTTGTTTGACCATAACCCCATTATCCTAGTTTGATTCTTAAAACATTACGTTTAATAATATAATTTTAACACGCGTTGATGTCACTTGTTGAAAAATTTAAAGAATTCACCCAAGATTTTTCTAGTATATCATTAGACATATGAATTTATAAGAATAGAAAAGAACACCAACTTTGTTCCATGACAACAACTTTATTAAAAAACTTGATTTTCTAAAACTTGAAGATTGCTTTCAATATGTTCTACTTCTGAGATGGAGAGAAAAATTCAGAAAAAACTCAAAAAACTTCAAAAAAAAATCTTTTTTGATTGGATGAGACTACAAAATCCTTCAAATTGTATGTGATTAAATCCAGGTATTGTAGATATTCCCTCATTTTCATCCACGAGCATTTTAAATTTTCCAAAAGAAAAGTGTTGTATCTGACTTAGGAACCAGATTCTTATATATCCCATTAAGTACCTTTTTCGGGCTTACTGGGTACCTTTTTAATAAGCATCCATCAAGCTTAAGAAAAGGTTTATAGGTTTCAAATTATCTAAATTAAATCCATAAAATAAATATTTCACATGAAGGCCTAAAACTTTAATACTTTATTAGATCATACAATGGACTACTTTAATGATAGCATATCTACAAATAATATATTGATATGTGAGTCCACAAAATAGAAAGAAATTCCCAACAACAATGTATAGTAACTTTTCCATTTTGATAATTTGTCACAACCCCATCCCGGTCATGATGGTGCTTGCTGATCCTACCTACAGGCAAGTGAATTCTCAACCAAAGGGTACCTGTCCTAACTCTTTAGTCCAAACCAAATCAATACAACAATATTAATTATATACGCTGAAACCTATCCACAACCTGGAAATTAATTGTATAGAGCTACAATAGGCACAAGGACATATCGTATACATATATCAATAATAATAATAATAATATACAAAACCAGGAGTGCACCTACAAATACCAAACTCTACTGTATAAGGCTTATGTCTGGGACGCAAAAGACGATCATTAATAGGAAGGAGACTGCGAAAAAACCAGAGTTATATGTACTCACCAAAAGTCTCCTAAGCGCTCCTAAAGTTCCCCAACTTAGCTATCACGGCTCTTACCTGCACCTCACCATGAGAAGATGCAGAATTAGGGGTGAGTACCAGAAAAGGAACCCAGTGGGTATCATCGGCCGACCGAATGAAATTGTAAACATATATAAAACCCAAATATAAAGAGAACTACAGTAGCATAGCAAAACGAACTTAGATCAAGGCATAGGCATGTCTAGGAACCCTCAAACCACTACCGAACCAATCAAGTAAAGATAAAGAACAAAGATAACTTTAACCAACCCAAGTATTGATCATCTATACTGACTGGCGAAGACTGTGTAGGCTAATACCACAACTACCCCCAATGAGTGTATAGTTATGTACGCGGGTGCAAGACCCTAGTATCTATACCTGTATTGGAACCCACAAAATCCTAGAAGGTACACCATCGCACAATAATCATGCCAACAGAAAATCATAGAATCCCACAGAACCATCACAAAATCCCATAGAACCATCACAGAGCCCAACTCTCCATATCATTAGAACAATGGTCAGTTGTACATTAGTGTAAGGCCACAGTGTCTAAGCTTGAACGCTCCTTGAGCCCCTATAAGCCCAGGAGTCGACCAATGCACAATCATGGTGTGAATAGGTGAGTGGATCCATGGGTAAACATTCAGGCCCTCAGCCTCCAATATCACAATAGTAGTCGGGTCCCCGACCCATCAGAAGTAGTGCCACATGAGGGCTCCCTAATATCACCCGAGGAATCTAACCCTTGGTCTTCCAACTTGCCCTCCAGTCGGGCAATTAGACAGGGCCAAATGGTCTGACCATAAGTATAATGGTGGGACATATCCCACACGGGAGAAAGAATCCCCTAGCATACTAGCAATGTGTCATTATCAGCGTATCAATCATGGGCCCCATCCCCACAGACCATCAACCATGGTGTCCTCGAACCAAAACTCAGTCGGCGCTCAATCCTCAGAATCTGCACCCGTCACATGGCATCATAGTCATGGCTATTGAGACATAAGTCCACAAGGAGTGTCACCCAGGACCCAAAATCTACAGACGTGACCAGCGGTGCTCAATGATGACAGGGAATGTCGTCTGGGATGAGATGTTAATAGTCACTCACTTAACCAATATTTCGAATCCAGAACTCCAAAGTCATGTCGTGCCCAGAGTGAACAAAGGTGACGATAAGCATATCGTGCCCAGAGTGAACGTAGGTGATGACAAGCATATCGTGCTCAGAGTGAACGTAGGCAATGATCCTCTCAACCTAGATATCCCATAATTGCAATACAACCCACATAATCACAATCACCATATTTGTTAAATACAATCGCTACCCCATCATCAGACGAAATGAACCAATGCACCACAATTGTCAACAATACATCAAAATATATATGTCACAAATCACTGCCGACTCATACCTCACCAAGGAAAAGTATACCATAACCTCGTCAATCATAAGTTTCCAGAGTAATCATAGACCATTATGGCAAATCATAAATATCCAGGATACCCAAACCCAACTGAGTCACATCTATACCAGAGTCAAGTTGTAGTACAGCATATAACCAATGCATAGTCTCCTAGTCATCATATCTCAGCAGTAATATGGTCACGACCCAAAACTATAGCCTAGTCGTGACTGGCGAATGGGGAACCCGAAGGAACCCCAAACAAGCCTCATAGCATATCATTATACATCCTTGGTCGCGAAAGCAATTAAAATTGACAATAAAAGATAAGCATAACAAGGGAGTTTGGGACTAAAGGAAAGACTTGAACATTTGAATAGTAAAAACAAGTCAAAGCTCAAGCATAAGACATAACTTGTCCAACAACATCTCAAGACATAGAACTTAGCGGGGGCTAAGACAAGTAACTGGACCCTCATAGTCAAAATAGAACATAAAGAAGAATATCTCAATACATAATAAGAGCAACATAGACCAAGGTGGAAGAAGTGGAGGACTCACCAACTAGCTTGAGTAGTACCGAAATAGCCACGTGGAGGAGGAGGATGATCAACTTGGTCTTAGATCCCTATATGGTGATATCATGTAGGCAAGAATATGCGTTAGTACGTTTGAATGTACTAAGTATGTAGGATGCAATGCAACAAGAGATAGGCATCATAATCAAAATGCATAACAATAGGCAGTAGGCATAATATAACAATATGACATGTATGATCAATGCATAAGTAAAACATGCTTAAGAAACTCATGCTTATATAGGATATCATATGTGTAGAAGAGACAAAGCTAGATTTTCAAGGTACAAACCCCTTGGTTGGTTGATGATGGTTTCACCCCATCACCCTAACGGTGTAGTACAAACCCCTCACATGGTTGATGATAATCACACTGTATCACCATGGCGGCGAAGTACAAACCTCTCACATGGTTGATGAGTACAAACCCTACCTCAGTTACTTGGGCTCTTGTCCCCCCGGATCGGGAATAGTCTAATGCGATACTTTATATAGAGTATATGATATACATAAGCTTATTTCATCATAATATAGTCAATCATATCATATCTCATGCTTTGGACCTTCAACTCCTCAAGAAACCACATCTAGACATTTTATCAAAACTTAGAGAGTGTGTAATGCTAGTATAAAATCATGAAATATAGAGATGAAATCATGCAAGAAAATCCATTGTAAAACCATCAATCAATACCATGCGACACCCTCAAGCATCACACATCAAAATACCTCATCAATTCTTACAATAAGTCCAAGATTTATAGCTGAAAACATAGAAAAACAGTCACAACTTTAATAGCTTTAACATAGTATGTAGTGAATTTCATAATGAGCAAGATCCATTTGTAAATCAACTTTAAATCATGCAATTTGACTAAAAGGAGACATAGGTATCATGGGTGAAAGAAACCCACATACCTTAGCTTGGAGATAAATTTGGTGAAGATTGGAGATGGAGACTTGAAGTTTGAAGAAGAACCTTAAAGGAAAACCTTAGTTCCAGATGAGGGTTTGAGACGTGAATCTTGAGAGAAATATAAGTCTAAGGGTTTGAGTGAGTGTTAGGAAATGTCTCGGGTGATATGAGGGTGAAATAATGCTAACTATAGGTGTTTCTGTCGTATAGGAAGGATCAGGCCCAAGACTTAAAAGTCCTGGACCAAAATTTAAAAACTGGCACCAAAAACAACAGGGGCGCGTCGCAAGGGTAACGTGGAAACACGTCTGGATTTCGTCACTTTAAAAATAAAAATTATGAGTTGTTCGCTCTAAAATCGGGGTTAGACCCTTTTCCCCCTAATTTTGACCCCCTGAACACGAATATAAAGTCATATTTTCAATATCACGCACGGATTTTGAGATATATGAAATTTAAAATTCTAGGCATTCCTAGGCACATTTTTGGCCACTTTTTGGGGTCGTTTCAATATCTCTCCCTTTGGGAAAATTCGACCCCAAATGTAAAAGAGATGTACAAGACAAGAGTGATCATAAAAAAATAGCCGTCAACAAGAATGCAACATTACATTTAAAACACTATTTTCAAATTCTCAGTATAAGTGTAAAATCATCATAAACTTGCCAATTTAAACATGAATTCACATGAATGACATAGGGGCTGAAACATAAGACTTGGAACCATATGAAGAACTTAGTCTCTATCTCAGGCTTGATTAGAGTGACTGGGGTACGAATATCGCTCCCATAAGATTGCTTTGACTTCCTTGGAGACACCTTTGACTTGATGATCCTTTCAAGAGGGCCTTAATGAACACCGCATCCTCATTAATCAACTTCTCTACTCATCCATCCAACACCTCCACCGGGACCTTCTTCTAAGCTAACTTATCCTCTACATCACCCACTATCTCAAAGAGTTCTATAGTACTAGATCCACCAACACATCTCAACCTAGAAACATGAAAAATCGAAAAAACCATAATCATATCCCTATGCAAATCCCATCCACATGAAACCTTACCAACTTCCTCTACACTCTAAAAGGACTTACAACCATAAACTCATTTGTCAACCTTAACCACACCTATTCCACTTGTTTCCATGAACAACTATCTCCCCCTTGGGAGATAACCTCCACTCTACCATCTTTCCACCCAAAACTTCCAACTCTAATAAGGCGGAAATCAAGGCCTTGCCTAATCTAGGCCTCTTAACCCAAGAAGATTTGGAACCATCAAGAACACTATACTACCACCCTCAACTTCCTTCAACCTAACTCCCTATCTGCCTAACCGATGGACTCCACTAGACATCTCTTACCACCCTTACTACAATGCTAGGTTACCCATAGGCACTCTACTTAGAGCACCGACCACCACATTAGCCTTATTGGGGAAAAAAATGCACACTCGTATCATAACCCTTAAGGAGTTCTAGACACCTTCTTGTTACCCTCAACTCACAACTATCACAATTGGCAAACAACCTCTCATCCCCCAAGACTTGCAACACTACCCCCAACGGTTCACAAGATCTAGCTAAATCAATGCTCTACTACTAGAGGTCACCACAAACATGCCAAGATAGGGTTTTAAGACCCTATTCATGAGACCCATAAACACAACCGGTGCATAAGTCAACCAACAACTCCACCAATATTCGAAATGCTCCTTCCTAATACAAGAGGACACTTAGGGATATCACCTATCCTCATCCACACTTGGGAACAAAACCCTAACCTCAAATCAACCTTAGAGAAGTGACTAACCCATTGTAGTTGACCAAATAGATTGACCATCCCTACCTATCATATTACAACCTTACGGGTCCTACACTCATCGAAAGCATGCTATGAAAATAGCCAAACCACCTCAAGACCTCCAACACATCAAGCTAAGTCCAACCAAGATCACAAGACAAGACTTCAATGCAATACGAACATAGAGCAACCCTTATAGACCCCTTCTAGCCACTATAGACTCACACAACCATCCGGGACATACACATGAATCCTATTAGCACAAAGGAATAACACAAGGAATAGCAACTCCTCGACCTATCAAATCGCGCTACTCAAAATGTCGGTCACAACATTGGCCTTACTTAATTTCAACTAAGTCACAAGAGAGGCAATAGAAGATAACCTATTCACATCCTCTTGTAATAGCCCACTAAGACCAAGAAGCTCCTAATATCCGATGGGTTCAAAGGTCTAAGCCAATCTCTAATCATCTTCGTCTTACTAGGGTCCACCTTAATACCATCACCGGCACCACACGACTTAGGAATACAACCTTTTATAACCAAAATCCCCATTTCTCCTATTTAGCATCCAACTTTCTTCTTTAAACTTTGTAATACTACCCTCAAATGACTCACATGCACTACCTCATTGGGGAACACAAACCATTAAATCATCACCAAAACCACGATAAGCCTATTAGAGTAGGGACTAAAGATCTTACTCGTAAGACTTATAGGCATAATTGGTGAACTAGTCAAACCAAAAGACACTACCCCAAATTCAAAATATTGGAAAGGACATTCAAAGCCTCATCTACCACCAACAACAATTCTATAGACAAAACAACTTAGGTTTAATACCTCCAATTCTCAAAAGATGATAAATGCAACCCCTTAGAGATTAATTGTACCTTAAGACATGAAATGGACCGACCTCCCTAGCTATTATTTGACAACCTCCCACTCAAGGATGGGCTCATTAAGGATTAGGGATCTAACTCTACGAGTCCTACCATCCATGTAAACACAACATGCAAACAACCATTCTATCCCTAGCATGACATCAAAATCCATCACACCAACTCAATAAGCCGCAAGCGCACCTAATGCAATATGAACCCGAATCAACACCTATGAACCTTTTAGAAATAATATACTCAACCAAAGGATAGAAACCAAAGGTCCACACAACAACTTGGGCACACAAGAAGCCCCACTAGCAACCAAAAGAATAGAGAAGAAATAGTGGTACATCAAGCCTATCAATGCATGTACAATAAAGCCAAGAAAACTTTAACTTACGGATAATAGCATCGAGAACCTCATCCCCTCCTTGAGCCACTTGATCAACATGACCACCTCGATCCAAAGGTCGACCACCCTTACTCTTCCTTTGAACATATAGACAATCAATAATCTTGTGGTCTACCTCCCTACAACCATAGCATACACCCGTGTTCCTCAGACATGCTCCATCATGCTTCCTCCCAAATTTTGGGCATCTAGTATTAATCACCCCATCACCCCTTTTATGTTTATGGGGACACTCCTTTATCGTATGACCCATCTCCCCACAATAATAACAAGCATTAGTACCTTTCAAGCATGGGCCGTCATGGTCTCTACAACACCTTGGGCACCTAGTATAGGGCACCACACCACCTCTATCTATCCCTTTGGAACTTGGGAATATACCCCCATTACGGGCCCTCTTGGCCTAACTACCTCCCTTCTCATCACTAGAAGTCTCAGGAGCACCCACTTGTTGATTGAGTTGAGTTGCTAATGTTGTCACTGCTTTGGCCATTACATATAGAGCATTACAAACCTCTGCATTTGACATATTGCCATCTTGAATAGCTTGAGACATATCCTGAAATATAGTAGTTAGTAATTAGAAATAAGCCCTAGGGGACCTAACTCTATCGCACAACATGAATCATGAAGAAGTGAAACATTTCCTAGAACGCCTCATAGCCTCCTACTCATTATTATGGTGCACAACACAATTATGAATATGACTCTAATCGACATGGTGTGTTGGAATTCGAGGACCATCAACCTAGTGTACTAATACCATCTTTGTCACGGCCCAAGCCTTAGGCCTAGTCGTGACCGGCGAATGGGGAACCCGAAGGAACCCCAAACAAGCCTCATAGCATATGATTACACATCCTTGGTTGTGGAAGAAAATAAAATTGACAATAAAAGATAACCATAACAAGGGGAATTGGGACTAAGGGAAAGAGTTAAACACTTGAATAATATAAATGAGTCAAAGCTCAAGAATAATACATAACCTGTCCAACAACACCTCTAGACATAGAACTTAGCGAGGGCCAAGACAAATAACTGGGTTTACCTTCATAGTCAAAATAGAACATAAAGAAGAATGTCTCAATACATAATAAAAGTAACATAGACCAAGGTCCCCGAAGTGGAGGACTCACCAACTAGCTTGAGTAGTACCAAACTAGCCATGTGGAGGAGGAGGATGATCAACTTGGTCTTCGATCCCTACATGGTGATATCATGTAGGCAAGAGTATGGTTAGTACGTTTGAATGTACTAAGTATGTAGGATGAAATGCAACAAGAGATAGGCATCATAATCAAAATGCATAACAATAGGCAATAGGCATAATATAACAATATGGCATGTACGATCAATGCATAAGTAAAACATGCTTAAGAAATTCATGCTTATATAAGATAACATATGTGTAGAAGAGACCAAGCTAGATTTTCAAGGTACAAACCCCTTGGTTGGTTGATGATGGTTTCGCCCTATTACCCTGGCGGTGTAGTACAGACTCCTCACATGGTTGATGATAAATCACACTTTATCACCATGGTGGCGAAGTACAAACCCCTCATGGTTGATGAGTACAAACCCCAACCTCGGTTACCCGAGTTCTTGTCCCACGGATCATATCATATAGTCAATCATATCATATTTCATGCTTTGGACTTTCAACTCCTCAAGAAATCGTATCCAGATATTTTATCAAACACTTAGAAGGTGTGTAATGCTAGTATAAAATCATGAAACATAGAGATGAAATCATGAAAGAAAATCCATTGTAAAACCATCAATCAACACCTTGCAACACCCTCAAGCATCATACATTAAAACCCCTCATCAATTCTTACAATAGGTCCAAGATTTATAGCTCAAAACATGGTAAAACAGTCACAACTTTACATAGCTTTAATATAGTGTGCAGTGAATTTCATAATGAGCAATACTTATTTGTAAATCAATTTTAAATCATGCAATTTGAGTAAAAGGGGACTTGGGTATCATGAGCGAATGGAACCCATGAAAGAAACCCACATACCTTAGCTTGGAGATGAACTTAGTGAAGACGGGAGATGGAGATTTGAAGCTTGAAGAAGAATCTTGAAGGAAAACCTTAGTTCCGGATGAGGGTTTGAGACTTGAATCTTGAGAGAAATATAAGACTAAGGATTTGATTTAGTATTTGAAAATGTCTCAGGTGATATAAGGGTGAAATAATGCTAACTATAGGTGTTTCCTCATGCGGGAAGGCTCAGGCCCAAGACTTAAAAGTCCTATACCAAAATTTAAAAACTGGCACCAAAGACAACAAGGGCGCGTCGTGAGGGTAACACAGAAACAACTCTAGAATTTGTCACTTTAAAAATTGAAATTTTGATTCGTTTGTTCTAAACTCGGGGTTAGACCCTTTTCCCCATAAATTTGACCCCCTGAACACGAATATGAAGTTAAATTTTTGATATCGCACATGAATTTTGAGATATATGGAATTTAAATTTTTAGGCATTCCGAGGCACATTTTTGGGCACTTTTAGGGGTCATTTCAAATATGCTATGAACATCATACAGGTAAGAGTCCAGTCAGAGTAGATGCCTACCCCAAGGCACTAGCCCATATTTTGCCATTACCAGGACCTTTCTCTATGCAAAGCAACTCACAAGGTAGCGTCAATGTGACCTAAGAAAAGGCCTAAGAGAATAGAAAATCAAAAGATGACACCTTCTAGAATCATATCGTAGCCCAGTGGCCACAAAGGATATCGCTTAAGACAACCATGTGCCAGCCCACGGAAATGTGCCCCTCTAAATAGGATGCCAGTCCTCTAGACTAACCCATGTAACTAGTATCTTATCGCAGATAGCACAGAAAGTCCATAGGATATAACCTACACCTCACTAACAGGGTTACGCACCTATCTCTAACCTGCCAATGACTTAGTGTCAACACATCTCGTATTACAGGTTACAAGGCTTCTTTAGGTGTATAACCATGACTGTCCCCAGAACATGGTGTATCTCTAGTCACTAACTAGTGACGTAAGTACATAATTGATAACAACAGTGTACAGGATCATATAAACCACAAGGTAAGATAACAACAATATATACAAGATCATATAAACCACAGGGCAACATAGAATCATGTTTAATCAAAAAATTATACTAGAAGTACTCTAAAGAGATATAGATAACTGCTTCTATATCATGCACATAGATACCAACCAGATATAGATACTAGATTCAGCACACAGGGTAGCATGTAATCACAAGTCAACCAGAATAGCTAGTATATTCTTGTATTCTCAGACCACACATTCATACAACCAAGAGTCAAGCTCAATGTACATACCTATCACATATGCATAGCTACAACCAACCTCTTTTAGGCCCTTGTATAGTCATATAATATAAGAACTCAAGTAATATAGTACCTACAACCAACACAACCCTCAATACAACAACTACCGTCTTATAACATTATATGTATGCATAACACAAAGATCACATCCAACCATATACAATATATACTCCACAACTCAATCCATAATAGTATGTTTCTACCCATTCTAATTCAAATATGCAAACATTTCAATCCAGTCCAAGGTTTAGAGAAAGCCTAGCCTACTTGGCATCTGGTGTCTCTTACTCTGAGTCAATCAATCAAACATTTCCCCTCAGAATCTCTTCTCAATGCTGCTCAGCTGTTCAAACATAAGTCATAAGATCATTATGACTGATTTAATCATAAAATCTCAAGAAATGGATGAAATTACATCAACTAAGACTAAAATGGGAAAATCAAGGCCCACACTCAAAATACCAAACCAACCTCATAAAATAATTTCACATCATCCCAAGTTCGTAGCCAGAAATTAGACCGAAAATGGACCCTAGAAGGCCAAGAAAAGGCCCAAAAATCAAGTTAAAAACTTTACCAGAAAAATATTCTTTTCAAAACTTTCTCGGTCATAATTCTTTAAAAGTCGGAAAAATCAGCGAGCATCCATGATATCACAGTATCCATCTCGGAACATAGAATAATTTAGATATAAATTTCACTTAATTTCTTTAAGAAATGACTAAGATACTGCAATATAAAGTTTTCACTCATGCCAATACATCCACAAAAAAGTAGATATTTACCTCAAAATGTGTGTCAAATCTTGAATCTAACTTTACCACGACGTTCCTTGTGAAAAATCGAGTCATGTAGCCTTCTAATCACTCAAATCGAATAAAAAATGAGCTAAAAATCGCGGTGACAAATTGGAGGAAT